>PVJX010010232.1:0-57852 GCA_004027295.1 Dolichotis patagonum
CTTTATTCCATCCTTTTTTTTCTGTTTGCAGCTTCACTGTGTGTTCACTTTGTTTGCCTTAATTTTGTAACATGAACAGCTATTTCGGGGAGTATGTGGTTTGTCAACTAGTGATTTATGGTTTTTTTTGAGGTTTTGTATTGTTTCTACCCTTTTTTCTGTATTGCTTTTTTTTCTCTTTAAATAAAATTAAAAAAAAGAAAAAAAAGAAAATCTGCAGAGATATTATTAGCACTAATGAGAGTCCCCAAATCTACAAGATTCAAATTTTTATTCCCACATTATCAAGCAAGTAATTATAAATAAGATAAAAAGCAAAGTTTTGTGATATCAAGAAAATCTATGTTAGATAAGATTACTAAGCTGTATGACATATTTACAGACAACATTTAAAACTATTGAAAGAGAAGTCTAAATAGATGGGTAGATAAAAGTTTATAGAAAGAAAACTAAGTATCAGAAAGATGATGATTACCTTTAGTTAATGAAAAACAATTGAATCTCCATAAATTCCTAAAAGTGGTTTTCCCTGGAAACTTAAGCTCTATAAGAATTTTTGACTAGCTTGAAGGGCAATGGCCAAGACAACTTTTACAAAGAACTAGTTGGAGGGATCTACCAGATGCAGACGCTAATACCTGTATAGACGTAGAAAAATACAATAGTGGAATGAATAAGGCAGAAAGTCTAAGAGAATAGCCATTTATTGGGTTAACATTTAACATATAACATGTGACAGCAGTGACACTAGGTTTAGGAGAAATAATAATTTGGAAAAAAATTGTTCTAAAACCCATGGCTGGTCTCACATTCCAAAAAACGTTTGGTCTCTCCATTGTATCTTACCTAAATTTCTGAGACTACAAGAGCTGCACTGGGAGTAATAAATTCATTGCTGTGAAGACTTCTTTTGATTTTATTCTAAAAATATTCAACAAAACTAAAAATTCTCAATCCATAGATTCATCTATATTTCAGGTGAATTTCAGATATCTAATTTCATGTATCTATCTGATAACCTAAAAAATCTGAAACTTTATAAATGATAAATGATGAATATTGAGGATCAATAAAGCAAATAGGAAAATTTCTAAGACACTGACTGAAACTTCAAGAGAAAATCAGGTCAAGAGTGTGAATGGATCACCAGAGAGGAATTTTGCCTTGTTACTCATGTTAATATCTAAGACTTGTACTGGGGTCCTCTTTTCATCTGATATTTCACATGGAATCCTTGAAATCCTATTGGTTCAGTTCCCATAGTATAGCCAGATTTGTTAAGTTCTTTCAACATGACTTCCAGGGCTACCCTGAGATCCCACTCACAGCCGTCTTCTTTCAGGACACAGAAGATTCTTGCATGTTTTCCCTTTTTCCATCCATCCCCAGAGGACTACAAAAAGTCTATATGTGGTATAGCTCAAATCTCTGCTTAAAACCTTCCAATTTTTCTAGTAACCCTTAGGGAAAAATAAAATGTTCTCACTAAGGCTAAGATGATGCATAGAATGGACCCTTGCTTCCTCCTCAAATCACTTCCTCCCTTTTTCCTTAGAGATGTCAAACCCCTGCCCACCTCAGAACCTACAAGACCATCCTGAGACTTCCTCTTCTCTCAGTCTTTCTCTGAGAAGCCTTTCCACGACACTGTGACCCAAAGGTATCCGTCAGGATACCTTTGTCTTTATCCCCTTATCCAGCATGAATTCCTTCATAATTGTTGACATTGCCTGAAGTTAGATAATCACATATAAAGAATAGAAGATAAAATCCTAGCATAATGTGAGCTCTGCAGATAAAGTAGTAGACACTTGGTCTAACTTTAAATTCCCTTGGTCCTGTCAAATTCCCAAGATCAAAGGCAGAACTGGACTTTCAACCAGTGGGCAGTAACTATCTGTAGAATGAGGAAAAACTGCTCAACATCACTAGTCGTCAGGAAAATAAAAACTGGTGTAACAGAGATGCCATCATCCTGAAATGCACAATACTGAAACATCCGTGATAGTTACTCACATTTGTACAGACAAATAAACAGGGGGACCTGGGGTCAGTGGTGGCAGCACCCTGGCTTAGCTGAGAGCACTTGAGTGTATGCTTCTTGTGTGGTGCATGCATCCAGAGACAAGGTTCATTGTCCAAAGTGTCCTGGTTTGTATAATAAATTGCCTATAGCCTCCCTTTGCAAAAGAACTGCAAATGGTATAAATCATGTTGTGGAACAGTCAGGCCATGCTGTATTTATCAATACAGACCTATCAAGAATAGGTTTACTACTTGGCCCAGTAAGTCTATTGCTGGTCCATGTCCCAGAGAATTGTTCATAAATGTGCATAAGGGCACTTTATAAGGATGACATTGGTTGGATCATTGTTTCCCTGAACTAAATATTAGAACCAGTTCCAATACCCACAATATAGCAGAAACAATAATTTATGTGTTAAAAGGAAATTTTGAAATCATAAAGCTAGATAGAAAACCAAGTTGTAAAAGAATCTTCAGTGGATTTTCCCATTTATGAAGACTTCTAAAACAAAATATATTTAATGTTTATGGATAGATATATGGATAGATATAGATATAGGTGAAATTAAACAGGATGAGTACATACCAATTATATAGGTATAATCCCTCCTAGAGTAAGGGAGGTGGACAGTAACAGCAATAGTTGATTTAATTATATCTGGGAAAGATTACTTCAGAAAAATCCCCCAAAATTGGAGGTATATTATAGCAAAATTCTAGCATTTTCTCAAAAAAAAAAAAAAGGAGCTGAGAAATTGAAGAGTTGCTGTGAAGAACATATAAGAAAAGCTGATAAAATAGACAAAATCTTGGGTTGCAATAAAGAAAAGAAGCATGATACAAACACAAAAGAACCTTGTCAATTTTAATAAATTATAAAAGGTATGTATAGGTCTCTGATAAGAATTTGAAAATTCCTCTAAAATACTTGTATTTTTAGAAAAATGTGAAATAACAAAAACTGAATCATAGATTGAAATAAATAGATTGAAAATAAAAAGTTGACTAAATCCCATACTGTAGTGACATATTCTAGAGGGCCATGTCATTACTGGTCTTCTTCCTGTACTGTGAGGTTTAAATGAGAAAATCCATGCTAGCCCCTTCGCTCCCTGACTGGCTCTCAGGACGGCATAGGGAAGGTCAGAACAAAGTCATGTTTTCAGGTTTTACCCCTAGTCTTGGCAAGAGTTGGTTACAAACCCTAGTTTATCACACCCACCTCCATGGCGGAAGCCGCAGCCCTTCCCTTAGAGTCCCAGGGGTGCCCCTACAATCCAGCAGTTCTGGCTGGGCCTGCTAGACTTGTTCTGTGCCAAATGTCAGATCCTGAGGACATTATGTCACCTCTGTCTGTATTACATAAGACATCCCATGTCATATACAAATTCTAGGTTCATTTTATAAGATTGGAATAAAATATAATACCTAAATCCAAAAAGATAACACATTTGCACACACACACACACACACACACACACAATTCTTGACAACCTTTGTCTTTCATTGTAGGCATGGAAATTCTAAAAAACAAATCAAATTTTAAAAATGGATAGAATAGTAATATACTATACTTTAAAAACACCAATGTTTTCTAATACTATATTTATAGACTAATATTACATACTAGTGGATTTTCCTTCTATTATAGAATTTGTTAGCATAACTTGTCACACAAACAGATAATAGAGGACTAAAAATCATAAACTGGAAGAAATTCAGTGTCAAATCCTAGTGTCACCTCCATGCAGCAAGATTGGAAGTATAGTTCCTCAGTTTTCAACAGTTAAGACTATCTTACATCAATCAACTGGTCAAGTGTGTAACGTGAAAATTTTGAGACATTTCTGTTAGCGTTAGGAATAGCATAATAGTAGCTCTTTGCTTCTCTTAAGTTTAACCATTTTACAAAATTCTAATGATTGGTGAAGACCAAGTTTGGAGTTAATATAGGAAGTATAACCTCTTGAGAGGAGGAGACAAAATGGCTACTACCCTGCAAATGCATGATTGATTTCTGGTAGTTTCCACATACCACAAAAGAAAGAGAATCTGCTAGGAAAAATCAGAAATAATAAAGGCATTTAAGAAGGTGATCAATTATCAAATAAATATTTACAAACAACAGATTCATGGTGTTATTCCAACTTGAGGCAGAGAGTCTTTAGTTTGAGGCTGGACTGCAACATAGTGAAACCTTGCCTCATGAAACAAAAAAGAAAGAAAAATAAAAGCTTCAAGTTATAAAACCACGGAATAAGATTTTCTTCATTGTTTACCTATTTACTTTTTAATAAGAAGCATATATATAACCATGAAAATAAAAGTGTTGCAAAGTTAAGATGTATTTTCTGGTGTTTCTGTAATAGTAGAGAGTAGAATGGAAAAAGTTATTTAGTTACAAATCAAAAAATATATTATGCTAAAGAATAGAATTAAGAAGAAAGGTGTAAGGCTTTTGTGTAAAAAGAACAAAACTGATCACGTACATGACGGATTAACCTAGCAGAGTGGCTGACAGTGGACTCACTGATGTGAAGTCCTCCGTTCAGACCATTTGATTTGAATGTTTTTCCTCTAGGCTCACAAAGGTTTTCTTTTCCTTTTTTAGGGATACTAGAGACTGAACTCATAGCCTTTGCACTGAGCTGCATCCCCAGCCCTTTTAAAAATATTTTATTGGGGACAGAGTCTCACTAAGTCACTAAATTGCCCAGACTGGGTTTGAACTTGCCATCCTGACTTAGCTTCCCACAGTCATGATCTCTTTTAAAAGTTTTGAATGAGGGTAATTGACACAGTGTAAGTTGCATCTATTTGGAGATGCAAAAATTATATAGAAAATGTCAAAGTAGAGAAATCATTAATAAAGAAATTAAAACATTAAGATGCACTCACTAGTTGAATATGATACACTGCTAAGAAAACAGGTACATCAATGGATACAAATAAACTCTGAAGAAAGAGAGATATATAAAATTTTAAGAAGGACTTTTAAACTGTTAAGTAATTTGTTTAACAAGTGTTATAATAAAATCAGCAAACTACAGTTAACACATATTTATATATACCATCATCAAACATGAAACTATAAAAGCATCATATAGAAAATATTTTCATACTCTTAAGGCATTTGGGGACTTTCCAAATGCTTAGCCAAGCCAATGGGAAAATTCCTGTAGGAAAAGGGCAAAAGATATGACCATGTAAAATTTAAAAATGAAAATTCCTTTAGCAATATGGAGAGGCCAAAAGTAGATGGCCAAAGAGGGCTAACATATTTAATACGAAAAGGTATTTTTAAAAATGCGTTTTATAATCCATGAAATTGCAAATAGAAAAATGAGTCTCATATACATAAAAAGAAAATTTACAGTAGATGAAACATAAAGGCACAAATGAGAAGATGAAAAGATGCTCACATTCACTTTTGATCAAACAATTTTGTGAGCCATGGTAAGGTGTTAGGATGAATTGGTATTCAGAGACTGAAATGAAGGAAGGAGGTTTCCAGGAGAGCTGGATGGTTGCAGGGGCAGGTGTGGGAAGCAGGAAGCTGGTTGTAGATTGTTGATATTACCAAGTCAGAGCATAGGAGGGCTAAACCTTGGGTATTGGCAGCCAAAATGAATGGATGGAGTACACTTGGAGGATGAGTGAGAAGTCTTCTTGGGGGAAGTGGTCATCACTGGTACTACTGATTCTGTCTCCTTGCACCATATCTAGCAAGCCTTGGTGACCTTGAGTCCCTCTGCTGCTCAGCAGGATACTATAAAGACAGATCTCATTTTGACCCAGAATAATATGAGCTCAAGTTTCTGATGGAGAAAATACACTTAAAACACTCAGAACTTACGGGGAACCCTGTGTGACATTTTATAATTTTTATTTCATGTTGAAAGCTTAGAAATTTCAGAAAACTTAGCTTTTATTTAATCATTTCTCCCAAAGGGAAGCTTATACAGAAATTAACTGGGTACCAGCTGCTGCTCAATGCTGTAAAAGGTTTTAAATGTTATGACTCTCAAAGCCCCCTATCTCCCAAAAGCTTTCAGACTAAAGACTTGCAAGAAAGCTGTCACCTATTACATAGAAGAGGAGGTGCGCATCCACCTCAGCACCTGGTCTTTTCTGCGGAGCAAGGTTTGCTAGGGCTGCAGTGGTGCTGGCTGGGAATTCATTCCATGAAATTCCCACAGACGGTGTCATCAGTCACGTGGGGCAGCATACACTGTGTCATGACATGGACAAAACAGAGCCTGAGGAAGGTTTGGTGTCTTTCTAAGTGACCTGTTCAGGGTGGAAGCTGGGATTTTCAGGGCTGACATCACATCCAGGCTTATCCAGAGCCCTTCTCCTCTCGTTTATGACTCTACACATCAATCTGTCCCTTGGTGAAAGGCTAGAAGTTCATGAGATGAGACAGAGATTGGGCACCTGAGATATTGGGCAAAGGAACATGCTGAGAACAGCAGAGTACACGTGGGGGCTACATGAGGGTAGCGTGATGGGCAGCCAAGGGTGCAGGTGAGGCAGGGCAAGGAGCAGGGCCATTATGCATGCCTTGTGGGCAGTACTTTGTTCTGGAGTTTCCCTAGCTAAAGACCTATGAAGGCTGGTAAAGACAAACAAGAGTAGCATTAGAATGAATGTCTTTGGAGCATTAGAGTTAGCTGTAGTAATGCTTAAACTCAGACTGGAGGACCAATACTCAGGGAGCCTGGAGCCAACTAATAAGCACCAGATGATAGCAAAGGCCCAGCCTGGGCTCAGGAGATTGGCTCCTGCCCATGGCCAAGGCATAGGACAATATCACGAGCACAGTTTTTGCTCATGAGCTATGGCAGAGAGTGGGGGGAAAAGGCATCCAGGAAGGGAAGGAAAGTTCCAGAATCAGATAACCATTTGATTGATCTTCAGTGGAGGAAAAATGTCGAATTGGACGAACATATAATATTGATAAACATCCCTCAGGCAACAGGCACACCTAAGTCCATCTGTTTTAACTAATTAAGAGTTAAGTAAACTGTTAAAGGTGGCCTGGAGTCACATCTCAACATCCCTTTCCCCTTAAACTATTGATTTCCAAGAGCATATTTTGCTTTGTATTTTTTCATGAAAAGAACTCCCTGACCCAAAGTCAAGTGTTGGCTGTGTCTTGCTGACCCTCTAGACTTTCTGAAGGATGATAAAATATCAGTGTGTTCCTCTGTTGGTTAAAATCTACCATCTTCCTCCAGGAGTTGATAAAACAGACCTTTGTCAGTAGAAAAAGAAAAAAAACACACATCAAGGATTGTCTTGTGGGTAAAAAGAGACATGCAAAAGCAACATTCTGAATTTGAAGGGCCCACTCGTATTGCTGCCAAGAAAACACTAATTTATGTAAAGAAGCCTGGCTCAGCCCCCAAATGGTTAAACCTCCCCTCATAGTGTTTCCTGTTCGTTAGTTGTAAGTCTATTCTACTTGCAGAGGCCATCAAATCTGGCCACCTGAGACCTCCTCGTCTACTTACATAGGGGTCCAGGGATTGTTCCTGTTCTTATGGAAAATATCTCAGAAATCCCTGAGCTGAGCATTTTGATCTCCTCTGCGGTGAGAGGGAGGTTGAGAAGAGGCTGAAGAGGGAGAGAACACTTTCCTCGCATAATTTCATTTGTCAGGAGAATCTTGCGGCTGACATTGGAAGAGTGATTTAATTGATTTTAATCATACACCTGAGAGTGAGAAATTGAGCCCTCTGTCCTGAAAAATAATTCTAGGCTTCCACCAGAATATCTAATTTGCAGCTAATAGTTTTTTTTTTCCTTGAAGTTTTGTTGTGAAGTTTGGAAAACACAGATCAAGGGTGAACGTAAGAGGATGAATCGGAGCCCAAGAGGCTGGTCCGCCCAGGTGCCCTCTGCACCTGGCTGGTCTTTAGAGTTCCCCGGAATTAGGACACATGGCTGCCAGCCAGCCATTGACACATTCTGCAGTGCCTACTGCACTGTGTACCCTTCATCTTGCAAGGGAGCTGGGATACTGGCACTAGATGGAGTGGCATTGTTCCTAATACCCTCTTTGGAGTGACAACATGATGACCTCAAAGGCTCACAGCTATGTGATGTCATGGCTTGGAACCTGGAAGGGGACACATTTCACCAAGTTCTCTTCCAGTGAAGATTTTCGAATGGATAAGCATGAAAAATAAATGAATGTTGTTTTCACCTTCTCAAATTTAATCCATTATAAGGAAATGTTCTCACACAAAAGGAGCTTCCGGGTTGAAATAAGTTTACTCCATAAGAAAAGTCATATTTATTTTGCATGGCAAGGAGCCAGTGTATTTTATATCTATTTCCCAGGAAACCTCTATGACCTTCTGATATTATTCTTAGCTATTATTTGGATGGAACTATGGTCAGAAAAAATAATGCTCATTCCTCAAAGGATGTGAAGACTGGAATAGCCTTACAATTCATTAGCAAGCAAAGACTGGCCATGCCAGTGTGAACCCCTTGTGGGGCAGGCAGCAAGAAAACTCAGGAGTACCTAGTGGTAAGTGCTCAGGACGTATCCGTGGATATTAATTTATGTAAAGAAGCGATATCCTTCTAAGCCTGGTATGATGATGGCTTCCATACACCCTCAAGACACATTCTCTTAGCATGGGAATGGAGGCCATTGCTTCCTTGGCATCACATATTGAAGAAATAATTGCAGCAACTCAGCTTCCTATGTGGTTTTCTCTCTTGACCAGTGTGTAGCAACATTAATCTAAAATAAAATGTTGATGATTCTGCATACGTCTCATTCACCATATTGGCATCATTTGGAGGTCAGAAGCCAAAGGAATAGTAAAGAATTTGAGTTGTTTATTAGCATCCAGAAACTTGAAACACAACATGCTGGTAAAAATAATGTGTGATATTATTTCAGCTTTTTTTTAATCAAGAATGTGTTCATTAGATTTCCAGGAGAAATGAAAACAACCCTTCATGTTATTTTTCTCTCATTGCTGACACAAAATACCTGACATCCAGAGTTAAAGGGGAAAAGCTTTATTTAGCTCACAGTTTGTGGAGGTTTCAGCCCATAATGGTGTGCTCCAAGGCATGGTGTCACCTGGCAGAAGGCAGCAGTCCATGGTGGTGGAAGACTGCAAAACAATGAAAAAGGAAAAGAGGTGGGGGGGGAGGGACAGAGAGAGGGAGAAGGAGAAGGAGAAGCCTCTTTCTGTCCCTTGTACTGTATCCATTCTACCAGGATTAGGGCAGTACCAGTGCAATCAGTGGACTGATACAGCAACCATGCATCCTTAATTCCAGCATTATACTACAAATCAATGATGAAAAAACTTTATGGTTTCATGAGGCTTTGGAGGGACATCTAGAAACAGACCATAACAAGGGGCAAACCTATTTACTGATTTTAGGTCTCTGAAATCCTGTCTAAGCTCTTCTTGTGTATTTGATGGAAGAACAGTGCCCTGGATTGGCTTTGTACTAGTCAACAGTGCTATTTTGGACAGGTGCCTTTTAAAATGCCTTATTCTTTCCTTTTTTTTTTTGACATAGGTCTAGAATATGTGCTACCTGCGCCTTGTCATATATAAACAATATGCTAGGCGTGGGCTTAGAGTGGTTTGAAAGTAATGAAAATTTCAATGCTTAGCTATCTTACAAGGTATTACACTTTTAGTACTCACAAGCACCTGTGTATGGATAGACATCCCAGATCTTTTACTAGCTATTATGGTTGGTACATTGTGTCAACTTGAGAAGTTTAGATGTTTAACTAAGAGGCTCAGCAGGGAGTGAGGATCCTTACTTTATAAATATTCTCAGCCTGTGCAAGAGGAGGGCACAGAAATGGTATGAGTGCTACAACCTCCCTGGAGGGGGTAGGGTAGCCTTCTTACAATATAAAGGGGGAGAAGAGGCTTTTTCTCCCCACTTTCTGTCGGGCTGCTTTTGCTTGCTGCCGTCTTGATATGTTCCCCTGGTGCCATGACACCCTGCCTTGGAGCCAGATAATTATGGACTGAAACCTCCACAAACTGTAAGCTACATAAATGCTTCCTTCCTTCATTTGGGATGCAGGGTATTTTGTCCCAGAAATGAGAGAAAATTAACAAAGGCACTATCTCTTCTAGATAACAAATAAGTGAAGTGCCCAAATCTTTGGTGTGATGAACAGGACTGGGGTATGGTGGTAAATATTCTGTTTTTAATTTAAATGGCCACCTTGGTCTTCTGTGACGCAGTGGATTGTTGTGATTCCTCTGAGTCTTGATTTTCCCATCTGTCCAAAGGAATAAACACTAACATTTTGCCATCTAGCAGCTTGGAAGGAAGGTAGAGATGAAGCCTTTCAGAATGTTGACCAAATGTGGGCTACCAAGGCTGTCATCTCAGACAACCAATGTCTCCCCCAAGGCTGAACTCCCCCAGGAAACCTCTGCCTAGAATCCTAGGAGAACCTACATCTTCCCAAACTGGAGAAGTGTAGACAGCACTGCAGATGAAGGAAGTCCTCGTCTGATCAGGGCTTATGCACCCCTGCTGGCTTTGTGCATTTGACCCTGGCACCTGCTAGCTCACTCCATGCAGGCACAGGAGATGATGACACCTCAGAGTGAACTATAACACCAAGCCCAAGCTTTGATTCGACCCAGAAGTTGACAAGGAGACTGATCTTCAAACTCAAGAAAAATAAACTGGCTGGCAACTGAACTGACTGTTCTGAGATCTGCCAGGAGTCAGAACTCAGCCTCTAGTCCAGCAGGTGAACCTGCAGCATGCACATCACAGAAGGCTGTTTGTGTTACTGAAGGCTCTGAAAAGTTCACCGTCACTGCTCACTGTTTGCTTCTTACACCTGCTTTTTCAGGTCTAAAACTGCCAAACAATGGAGGCACTTTAAACTGTTGCCCTTTAAAACAGTCTCAGTTTTCCAAGAGTACCTACAGCAGAAGCTCTCACATCTGGACAAGATTTAGAGTTTACAAAGCACTTTTATAAACATCACCACATTTAACTTCCACGTGAATCTTCAAACTCAATATTTAATATGCTAACATGAACATATTGGGTCTTGGAAATTTAAATACAGAGTAGAATTCAGTAAATTAAATATGTGAGAGAAGTCATTAATCTGCTTATTTAAACACACTTACATATTCTGAAATATACACTTTATAGTTAATTTTAATCTTTTTGACATCAGTTGCAAGGCACATGTATACACAGAGACATCAGATTAAGAAAAGTTTCACAGAATGTTACGTATTCCAAGTTCTCTAATATTATGCATTTTATTCAATCAGGTCTCTGTGTTAAAGTGCTGCTTGCAGCTTTTTCAGTTGATTTTAGGATGATAGGAGTAGGTGATAGCCAGTAGTCTAAGACTTGAAGTTACTTCAAAACACTGTCAGAAATATTAATATATATGCTACTGCAATTATGTTAGCATCACAGAAGTATGTTGGAACTGGCAGTGGTATCATATTTTCTGTCATCTCTAACCTGGTAGCTGCTGAAACACATGAAAAGAATTTTGCAGGGATGGTGGTGGCCTTGAGCCTGTGGCCAGCCAGAAAAACACTTGCTCAGCCTCTATATACCACTGAAGCAACAAGGGCTTGGAATTCATGTGGTTTCACATTACATGCTCATCTTAAAAAGTTTAAAAACTGTGTGCTTCCTTGTTGAATGCTTGACTTTTTTGGAAGAACTCTCTTCAAGTTGTTTCATTCTCTTTTTTCCCCCCAGTGCTTTATTTTGAAAATTTTCGCTAGTACAGAATATTCAAAGAACATTTGACAATAAACTCCCGGATGCCTGAGATTTAACGAACATGAATGTTTTGCTATCGCAAGCTGACCTGTAGGCAATGTGGCAGTTCAGCCTTAAACGCCTGGGTGTGCATGCGCCAGGAATTAACATTTCCCCATAGAACCATAACTCCATCACCTCACTAGAAAGTCAGTAGTAATTCCATGCTATAACCAAATTTTCAGTTTATGTTCACATTTTCTAAATTACTCTCTGAAACTTTTCTTAAAAGTCACTTTATTGGAATATGATTGAGATGTGAAAATGTGTACATGTTTAATGTAGACAACTCAAGGGGCTTGAGGACAAGTCCGCATACCTAAAACCCTCAATAAAATCAAGACCATTATTACTATTATTATTAACAACAGTGGTACCATGTGTAGTGGGAAGAACAATGAACATAATGTCTCCCTTCCTCGTGAGCACTCTGCATGCAGTGCAGTATTGTTGGCTGTGCCACTAGGCTGCTCAACAGGCCACTAAACTCGTGCACATTGTATGACTGAAGTGTTGCACACTTATTCAATAATTCTTTACAACATTCTTCTCTCCTGTTAGAACCAGTTGCTTGTTCTCTTTACTCTTTGTCATCAGTGACTTGTTTTAGTGGTGATGTAAGTGTTCATCATTACTCACCACGTAGTGAACGAACAGAAATATTTATTGAGGCCATTGTTATGTGCTAAGAGGTCTCAGTAAACCTGCTGATGTTTATATCACAGGCTCATGGCTGCAAAGAAGGCAGGGAACTCTTACACATCCTATCACTTTCTTTCCTCTCACCTCATCTCGCCTCCCTTCTCTTCCATTCTCTTATCTTCCTCCTGCCTTCCTGCTCTTTTTCTTCCTTTATCCTCCTCTTTCTTTTCCTTATTCTCCTCCTCTTCCTCCTCTCTCTCTCTCTCTTCTTTCTTTCTTATTTCCATTCATTTTTGCTTTAGCAAGTAATAAGTCCATCGGTAACTGAAAAAAAATACAAAGAAGTCTAACAAACTCTATACTCTTTACCTCTCTCCTCATAGGGTTCTGGCCAGGGCAAGCCTAAGAATTTAATTGACACAAGATAGATTAATAAGAGAAAAACATAAAAATTAATATAGGTTTTACTGGACCTGAGAGACTTTATAAGGAAATGAAGACCCAAAGAAGTGGCAAATTTGAAATGATTTATATTAAATTAAAGAAAAAGAGGCAATTATGGAAAAGTGACTAAATTGGATGGGGAAGATAAAGAAAGTTAAGAATTATTATAACCAAGTGTGTTTGTGTGGAAATCCTTCTGTTGTGATTCCTCATCTAGGGATGTTTCTTTGCTCCTGGACAAGGAGGACATCTTTCAGGTTGGTTTTTAATTTCCTTTTTCCAGGAAAACAGTGGAAGATAAGAATGTCCTTCTTGTTTCTTTTCTTTTTCAAGCATCTTTAGCTCAGTATAATCTCATGCCAGAATGGTATACTTGGGGCCCTGTACTCTGGCATTCTTCATGGCTATGTCTTGCATAGTACAATTCAGGAAAACAGAAGAGTGATTGGCGTGCAGTGCACAGAGCTGTTCAGATGTCACCAGCTCTACATGTAATCATTTGTGTGAGAATGTAAAGGTCTAAGCAGTTGTGTTGCAAGTGTAGACTCATGTAAACAACACCACCTGTATCCTCCTCCAACTCAATCTCTCACCACTGGCAAAGACTATCCCTATCTCCATCTTTATGTATTTTCAAGATGGCATATGACCTTGTGAGAGTTTTTTTCCCACTCAGTAAAATTCCCTTGAGATCTATCTAAACTGTTCCACATATTGGTGTTTTATTACTTTTTATTGCTGATTAGTTATCAATAGAGCACGTTTTGTTTAACCACTTATCTGCTGAAGGATATCTGGGTCATTTCAGTTTTCTGTTATCAATAAATTTATACATATTTGTGGTAAGCTTTTGTGTGAACTTGTCTTCATTTCTCTGAAAAATGACACCAGTCACAGTGCTGGTTTGTAAAGGAACTAAAACTTTAGCTAAAAGAAAGACCTTCAAACTGTTTGGTTTCATTTTGTTTAAGACAGAATCTCACCAGGTTGCCCAGAATGGTCTTGAATGAATGATCCTCCTGCCTCAGTCTCCCAAGTGCTGAGATTATGGGTAGGCTCCACCATGCCAGGCTCAAACTTTCTGAGTGAGTGTGTTATTCATCTCCTCCCTGTGACATGCTGGTGACCCATATGCTGACCATCTGGGCCAGCACTTGATGTCTTTGCTACTTTTCTATTTCAGCTACCTGGTAGATGTGGTGTGATACCTCATTGTGGTTTTAATTTGCATTTCCCTAATGGATGATAATGTTGGCCATTCAGTGATTTCATTTCAACTTGATCAAATAATTGAACTTGTTTAAAAGATGAGGGACCTTATTTAAGCACTTTCCATCTCATACTTCCCATCAACCATTTTTATTCTACAGAGGATTCTCTTGCCTCTTTTGAGGAGAATGGGATGTTACTGAACTTTTCTTCAGGGATATAGAAAAAGTCCCTCTCTGAGGTAGGTTTTCAGGTGAGCCCAGCAGAGGAGGAGTGAGCAGCCTACTGAGGCAACATAACAAACCTGTGCATACTCATAGGTGACCCTTAAGCAAACAGAGAGAGCTGAGATACCAGGAGGCAGACCCACGTGTGCAGATGAAGCTTTAGCAGTCTTTTCATGTTTCACAAAGCCCTGGGAGGTAAGTCCTGGTTGCCTTTTTCTTTCTGTCTCTCTCTGTCTCTCTTTCCATTTCTCTCCTTGTCCCTGTTTCACCCTTTCTTTCTATTCTTGGTAAATGGCAAACATTTACAACCCAACTAAACGCCACCAGGATAAACCCTGTGTTTGCTCTTTGGACGATATTCAATAAATTATAGTGAGCTGCAAATGTCACTGGATTGGGAACTGTAAGTGCTTTGCCTGTAAGTCTTTAAGCAAAGACCTGCAGCTGATGCAGTGGTAGAGTAAGCCCGGCAGATAAGCTCCTTTTAATGTGGAGCAAGGAGGCTTTCCTGCAGACATCTTTGCATTAACCTGGCAGGAGGTGATGGGGCAGGCCCGTACTGCTGTCCCAAAACATCTCTTCAATGGTCCTGTCTCTGCCTTCTCTAAAAGTGGATTCATTCAAGCCTATTATCAACAAAAACCTGCCAAAGGTCGAACTTGGGTAACTGCCACACTCATCTCTGGAGACCAAACTTGGACCATTAAATTCACTTCATTTTGGTGACCTGAACCGCCAATGGAGTTTCTTTGATGTAAAATGTGAGGACGAGAATCAATCGTACTCACCAGTTCCCATGAAAGTATCTCATAAAAATGTAATGGGGCTGTTCTACACAAAGGGTGACATCGGTCTTTTCTCACACAATTAGCTCAGCAGCATCCTCCTTGCTGAGTTAGCTGAGCGCAGCTGTCCTCTAACACCTTAACCTGAAGGTTTTCCTTTATTATTTTCTGTGAAAGAGCCCCTGCTGTTCTACTGGCACAGGAAATATTTTTTTATGCTCCTTCAGAAAGAGGTGAGATGTGTGATGGTACAGGATTCCTTGAACATATCCAAGTAGCACCTGTAGGAGCACACTCAAATCTGCCAGTGTGTGTTTGGCATTTGTTTGACTGTTGAGCAACACACTTTCAGCAGATTATCAACTCAGTCAAAGAACTTTTTTTATCATCTGTCATGGTTTATGTCAGTGACCCCCAAGCCTCATGAATTATGGACTCAACCAAATCTAGCATTTGTGATTGGTTCGTTGTCTAGTGCTCGGATTGGTGATGTGAGTGCTACACCCACCTAGGGGTGGAGCCAAGATATGGTGTAAGGGCAGGAAGAAGGTGTATGTCTCTTTCTCTCTCTTGCCAGTTTGTGTCTTGCTGTTTGTAGCCAGCCATGAATGGTGGCCCAACATGCCACTCTGCTGCTTGGAGACAACTGAATATGGACTGAAAGCTCCAAGAACTGTAAGATATAAACCTTTCCTTTCTTAACTTTGCGTGTCAGGTATTTTGTCTCAGTGACAAGTAAAAAGTAACTAAGACATCATCATAACTTGATTAGGGCTTTTTAAAATTGTCATTCATTTTTGGAGAACTTTCTTTTGCTGAAAGACCCTTCCTATGACAAGTGTGTAAATGACATTGGCAAAGAGTACACATAGCCACGTTGCTTGACTTCTTTCCTCTTGTGCTTAGTGTACCCCAAGCCCACTAGCTCCAACACACCCAGAAGATCCCTCTTAGCTTACGCTGGCAATCCCAGCCCAAGGCCAGAACCTGAGAAGTTGGGCTCAGCAGTAACATTACTGAGTGGGTGGGATCAAGCTTGGAATCACGAGTGGATTGTCAGAGAGCTCCGAAGTCAGCCTCCATGATCATAACACTTTCTTGAAGTATTTCATCTCACGCCAAAGATTTAAACAGATTAGTAATCATTTTTAAAAATGTTCATTTTCCTTCCACGTGGCTTTCTATCCTATGTTGGAAGAGCAAGGTCTCATGATGCAGTGTAGCGCTTTTCTGCCCTTGTTTCACAGATGGTGGCACATAGTCCACTCAGATTCCATAGGTTATGAAGTTCATAAACTTCTTACTGCAAAATCAGAAACATGCAGTGATAATACAAATGTTACTTCCATGTAGATGTTAACATATGCAAATGAAATGGAAAGAAACCCCTCCCTAAGTAAATGTACAAGCATATACAAGAAGGCAGTATGATTTAGTATTTTCTGGGCTGCCCAGAGACTGCACATGAGTGGATACTTGCAAGAGACAGCAATAACAATTTGCTCAAAGAGCAGGGGTGTCCTTATTCTTCTGAGCCACGGTGCTGGAGACTGTTTATCCAGTGGATGCTGCTGAGACACTTGTCTAACATTAGAGCCCAGGAAGCACACTCAGCCAGAGTTTAGTATTCAGGATGGCTGTGATGTAGGGCCACTGGGGTCAAAACTTGTGTTAGAAAGGGCAGCAGAAGACAGCTCTGGACAGAGAAGAAGGCAAGCTATGGTGCAGGAGCAACAACATCCTCTTGTATGCCTTGGTGGACTCTAAGAATAGAACTGCTCCCAGATCCGTCCCATGGGGAGCCAAAGAAGCCAGGCTTTTGTGCACTTTTGGTTCAGACATAGATGTGGGGTGCACCTTGGGTAGGGGTGTCTGTGCAGCTATAAATCTCTGAACAGACCTCATGCATTGTGAGAGAGTAATTTATCCACCTTCCTTTCTCCCTTGTCAATCTTGCTAAAGTGTCATTGTTGATCCTAGGTTCTGGTTCTAAGATGGAACCTCAGCGTCTCATGAACAGTGTGGATGGCGTCCTGCTGGGCGGGCTGTTACGTGGTATCCTCAATGAGTTGTTACGTGGGTGATGTCCTCCTGGGCAGGTTGTTGCAGACTATGCTGTAGACTATGTTCTCCTGAGTAAACTGCCATAGATGATGTCCTCCTCAGCAAGTTGCTACAGGCTTAATAACTGTGAAGGTGTTTCTATAAACTAAAAGCTCATATGTTCGATGGTATTGTCATTACTGTAAGCCTCAGGAACTGGAGATCCAGCTTCTGCTAAGAAAGTTTAGTGGAAATGTGATTCTTCTTTCATCTCAATTTCTAAAGCTCACTCAAGAACTTCGTAGGGATAGAAGAAAGTCAATGCTCTTGATGAGGACAGGTAGGATGAAAATGATTTGTGATCAAATGCCAAGTGTCAACGCAGAAGCTGGAATTACCTGCTCATATTGACAAGTGGCAGTAGAGGTACAATTGCCAAAAAACTCAGAGAGAGTGAGTGTGGTTTATATCAAGTAGCAACCTCTACAACTAGAGGGCTAGCCCTGTGTTTCTAGGAACTCCAACTGGGAATTTCATTGACTCTAATTTGTTGCTGGAAGCAGGTTGCCGGCTACATTTCTCCATGGATAACTATCATATTGGTGGGAAAAGAAATCATTCTCAACCGCAGATGTCCCATTGGAAACACATCGCCCATGGTTGGGGAATTGAAAGTACTCAGCATGAAAGTCACTGGCAATGCCTTTAATTTACGCTTTTTGGGTTTCAACTTTGTGAAGGTGGCAGCAGGCTAGGAATACTCATGAAAGTGTCCTCGTGGTGGGACCAAGGTGGCTCCAGCACAGCACTGTGAGTAGGAACATGTGGTGCACATTATTCATTCCACAAGCATTTGCTGAGGACATAATATATACCATAGTGAGTACACATGAGGTTACAGCAGTATACAAATTCTTCAAGTTCTCTGCACCATAACAGCATCCACTCTACTATGTATTCATCTGTCAGTCATATATGACATGAGTCATTTCCCATAATTTTGCTAAGTTAAACCAAAAATGTTGATGTCATCAATGTTGATGTTAACCACAGCCCCTGATTTTGTCCTGATCTCTGGCGTTGGGAACAGTTTTCTCAATAATGGGCTCTTCTTTTGGGTTGAGTAGTCAAAGTATCATGTATCATCAGGGTAGGCCACTGTCTTGGTTACTTTTTACTCATTGCTGAGACAAAATACCTGATGCCCAAAGTTGGGAAAGGAAAGGTTTATTTCTTACAGTTTTTGGAGGTTTCAGTCCATACTCAGTTGGCTCCAAGGCAGGGTGGCATGTCAGGGCCACAGTTCATGGTGGATGCAAACTGCAAGCAGAAACCAGCAAAAGAGAGAGACAAACTTTCTTCCCGCCATTACATCACATCCTGGCTCCACCCCCTAGGAGGATGTAGCACTGACACCATCAATCCAAGCACTAGACAATGAACCAGTCACAAATGTACAATGCAAATACATGAGGCCTGGGGGCCACCAATATAAATCATGACAGCCACTATAATTGATAGTCCAAAATCCAGGCAAGTAGAGTCCATTTGTCTTTGTTCTTTTGTCCCAGTTGCATATGGATGGCAGAGTAGAGAGGGCTGTTTACCACAGGTTTATTTCTTACAGTTTTTGGAGGTTTCAGTCCATATTCAGTTGGCTCCAAGGCAGGGTGGCATGGCAGAACCTTCTGTCTTGTTACCTTGTCCACTCTGCCTGGGGTAAGGGCCAGCAGAGCAAGGAGGAGCCCCCACCACACCACTTCTGTGTCCCAGATGGTCACCTAACCACATGATGATGGTTGCAAAGAGGGCCTAGTTGTATGCCTCAAAAGAGAGATCAGAAACATTGGGGTGTTTCCTGACCACCCACAACCACGAAACCTCTCTCTTCAACAGTGTATGTTGCTAGCACATGATTGAGAAGTCATGTCCTTTTGGTTGGCTTATCCCAAGAAATGCTTACCTCTGTGCTAAATGTCAACAGTGCTCTGCTTCATCTCCTGCACGAGATTATCTGTTAACTATTTTCTAAGGAGTGGAAAATAATGAACAGATAATACTATACTTTTCTGTAGCTATAGGTCAGATTACAGTTTAAAAGTTGTTTTATTAACATGTTTATCAGAGTCAGAGGCTAACGTATAATCAGAAGAAAAATTTAAGTAATTATAAATTTCTAAGCAAAAAAAAATCATATGCCATCATTGGGCTGAGACTAATAGGTCGTTTTGAGGTTTCAATGAGACACAGGTGTTATATGAGAAGATGTATTGTAGGTAATCAATAAACACCACTCATATTTATTGTAATTTTATTGACAGTTCACAGAAGAGTGCTTAAGGAAAATATATCAATAATCTAAATCTACACTGGTCCATATTCTTGTTTTGAGGCTTCAGGAAAGAGAGATACTCTGATTAATAAGATGAAAATATAGGGTCAGCAACTGACTCTTTTTGGGTTGGGATGGTAACACAAGAGTTATTTGCTGTTCACTCTAGGGCTCCATAAGATACTGAGTGCTAGGGATGTAAAAATGAGATGCCCTTCCTGCCTGCAATGGGTTCAGTGTGTTGGGGAAGGCAGGTTCTATGAGCCTGTCTCCACACTGCTGAATCAGTCAGTCAAAGGCAGCAAGTGCAGTGCAGGTCTGCACAGGGCAATCCAGCTATTCTGCATTATGGTAACTTTTTGTTAACCAATAAATATTAGTAGTGTTGTGGCTTGGCATAACTGATGCAATCTTGAGCTCAGCATTTAACTAGTGCCCTGTATTTGACTCAGGAAAATGAAAAATTACTCAGAGTACAATCCCATGAGAAAAGCAGAATGAGCTGTACCCACAAGAGAAAAATTAACCTGCTCGACAAAAGAAGCAGGATACAGGTGTCAACCAAAAATTAGTGTAAGTTTCTAGATAAATTGTTCCCAACAGGATGTCTTTTTGTGGTTCTCTGTTTTAAAAGCTCTATAACTTTCCAGTTCAGGATGACTCGGTGAGACTCTTAAAACAGGGAGGTCTGTATATGAGTGGTCCTGAGCTCAGCTAATTAAATTTCCAATTTATCAATTTGGCTGCTTAGATTCCTAAATTATTGTTTACAAACCCACTTCAGTAGATGATGTGCTAGGTACAGTAATCCCCACTAGTTTGTCACTTTGTTTTTTAATCTAAGCCTCAGTTTCTCTATTAATGAAAGAAAGTTTAAAGATGATACTAGTGATATTTCATTATTGAAGGGAGGCAGAGAGGTCAAATCTGAGGGAGGGAGATCAAATGTGACAACTAGGGAAAATCCTTCTGTACATAACAGAACAGCTTCTCAAATCAGTAACTATCAGTGTTATAGACCATACCATTTTGAGACATACTTTTCATTAATATCATCCTTGGCAAAAAGTAGACAAAGCCAAACGTCATCTTATAATAAAAAGTTGTGCTACATCGTGTGTTCAACAGCCTTGACTCCTAGCCCTTCCAGTTATTCTATCTCTAATTTCTACATATATTTTATGTTGTCTACTTTGGAGCTTAAAAAATGTGTGTCCTTGTTGGTCCTGACCACACATTACTGCCTGACTGATTGATGACTTTAATTAGTAAGGAGTTTTTTTGTGCCCCTTGATTGTATACCAAATTATATATTTTTATACACTGCAATTGTTTTAGTTGTCAGGGAATGTAAGTATTCGAAAATAAAATACAGAGATATAACTATTTGATACAGCAACATTTCCAAAAGACATGAAAGAAAGGGGAAAAATAAATATAAAAATAGTGAAGAACTAAGCCCACAGAATTCCAAACACCTGAGGCACATTGGCCTGTAACGTTTGAATACTCCAATTAATGGTTTTTTCTTCTTCACTTTGAACTGTTTATAAGCAAACCTAGATTTCACTATCTGTGCAGGTGGTAATCTAGCACATATTTTGCATGGTTTCTAATTCAGAAAAGTGGGTTGTTAAGAGAGTAAATAAAATGGTCACTCCTCCATCTGAGTACCAAGTTTATTTTCCGTTTGAGAGTAGAAGTTCCTGCTTCACCACCTGTTCTTGTCCTTTTCATTGACTAATATTTACTTAAATTCAAGATACCTTTTTGATAGCAAAGCCAGAGTGATCATGCCACTGAGACCAATAAATTCCGCGAATACCACCTTATTCAGGGGTTGCTGCGGGCCTAATTTAAAATGTGGTGTCCTTTCTCCTGGGCACTCCCCGTCATCTGGGAGGTCATCTTTCAGTGCAAGGCACCCATCTTCATGTCCAATAATCCTGGTCCTGTCTCTGGGAAAGAGTTCATGCTGGCTACAGGGTGCTGTAGAAGGTAAAATGTTCACAAGTCACAGATGTCCTATGGGTGGGTCCTTGGTATTTATTCTGTCACATTTGTATTTTCCCTAACTTTATTAGCAGCAATGCCCCTTTGCTAAGAAAGAGGAAAAGCTAACCTGGCTCTCTGAGGTCAGCTTTTCCCAAACTGTCTTCCTCACAGTTTTAAGAATTAAAACAGAGAGAGAGAAGGAGAGAGAGAGAGAGAGAGAAATTCAAAGCTGATAATTCAGTATCTTGAATTGGTCACTAACCTGTCACCCTCCCACACTCAGATGGAAAGATCCTGAACCCTCAATCCTGCAAGCAGCAGCTCCTGACAGCCCGCCCAAGCCTACTTGGAATAAGCCAGGGACAGGAGCCACTCTTAGGGGACAGGCTGGCAGCTCCTGCCAGAGGTGTGGGAGAGGCTGCTGCCAGCCTTCTTTGCAATTCAGATGGTAATGTTCTCCTGGGCTTGTTTACCATCTGCCGGCTCACAGACATTTCTCTATTTGGTCATTAATTAATGTCCTAACCACAAAGCCATACCAAAAGTGCACAACGGGTCCTTCTGAGGCTGTTGTTGACCAAGTCCCTCTAGCTGCCTTTCTTTTAAAGTGTGAGACTTTTTACTACTTGAGACGGGCCCTCTCTGCAGTTGGTTTGAATTCATTAAAGCTAATTTATATGTCATAAACTCATTTCATTTAATGGCTCAGAGGTTAGTTACATGAAAAACATTTGAGTGTTTACTTAATTTTCGGTATTTTCCCTTAAAAGGAACATTAACTACAAGCAGCACAAAGATATCTTTATTCTTTTAACAACCTGATGATTCTGACTGAGGCTTAGGGCATACATGGAAATGCCCTCAGACTTTCTCAGTTCTCATTCTGTCCTTCTTGACCCCAACATCTGTCTTGTGCAAAGACTGCACCTCCATCTTGGTTCTATCTCCTGAAAACATAGTTGATCAAGACCTTGAACATGGTCCAGTGGGACATCTGTCTAAATTATCCTTGGGACCTTGAGTACATCTCAAAACATCTTTGTATTCCAGCACACATCTTTGAAATAGGCGTTAGGGCAGGAGGTCACTACACTCCTCGTCTAGCTGTGGATCATCAAGTTTGCAAACACAGTTTAGAAGGTGGTGTTACTGACACGAGTCACAGGATAATGGTAAAGCTACCCTGAAGCTTCTTGCCTTCCCTAGCTGGAGAAGGAAAGCCTGTGAGAGGCATGTTAGGAAGGTGTATCATGTTGGTCTCTGAGATGCAGGTATCTACAAACTGACTAGGCCATCTTTCCCCGACTGCCCAGCCAACCATGAGAAGAGTCCAATAATCGGCCCACAGTAGGACAGCAGGAATTGTAGGAAGCTTCTTTGTCTGCATGGGTGACTTCCCAGGGACCATCCAGAAGTTTTTAGACAATGACAATTACAATAAAAATTGTTGAACAGTCTGGGTATGTTAAATCCTTTAAAATACTTGGGCTCTTGCACAGGGCATGTGCCTTGCCCAAAACAAGGACAGCATTTTAAACACTAATATAATCTTCCTAGTCCTAGTTTTGGGATTTGGAAAATGATCAATTTGGCTGTTTTGTGAATGTGGACCTTGTTACTTTACTTTCCATAGCAGAATAGTCTTACTGATCCTAACAGACAACCCTAAATCAGAAAACATAACCCAGCAAGGATTTTGAGTATGGAAGTGCTGGTGGTAGGAATAGAAAATCACTTTTTAGGATCCCTGCAGCCCCAGGACAGTACACCTATGACCATGAGTATAGCCTCATGGTCCCTGGGGCTTTGGACTTCCCGATGTGCCTGCAGAGATGGCCATTGTTCCTGACACAACAGTTCATGTAGCTAGGGATGCTGGACTCAGCAAAGGTTGAGAAAAGTCCTCTCCCATGGGAAATCTGGTGCCACAGTGGGTTTCTCAGATGATGGCCTTGGGTAGTAAATCTGAGGAGCCAGGCAGATATAGGGGTGCAGGTTTCTCTTCAAGGCCCACTCTGGAATGTTGGTGAGCCCTGAAACCAATAAGTTCACCTTCAGTGGAAATGGAAGACTTAGCTGTAAACTAGAGATAGAGCCAGGTCCAAGGGAGATCAGATCTGATGTTGGTTGACTAAGGTACTCAATAGACAAAAAAGCCAGCTTCCTTACCTTGTTTCTCTCTGGGTTTTAATCACAAGCTTAACCACTTTCACATCACACTATCACTTTAAAATACTGGCCAAATATTAGTCTGGGGTACATACTGCCAAGGAGGACAGACATGATGTCTTTACCCCTCTAGCTGCAGCTCAGTCAGGGCTGGCCATTCATCCTGCACAGGAAGGACTGGTCCCCATACCTGGGAAACAGAATTCTTGCTACCTGTGGAGACTGTAGACTGGGCTGATATTTGCTAAACTGCAAAGTAACACTCCCTCTAAACTGTTCTGAGCAAGAAAGCCTGTATTCACGCTTTTGGGAAATTTTGTGCTCTAGGCAGCACTTTCTGTGGGATGTCACCCTCAATGTGTGTGCACCCAACCCCCCAACTCCCTCCAAGCAGGCATCCAGGCAGCAATAGGAACTACTATATTGTCCTTGACTGCATTAATTAAAACTGACACAGGTGGAAACAATAACAACCGCCCTCCTTCTAGCAAATCCTGAACAAAACAAAATATCTCATAATAGTTTCCTCTGGACAGGCTTTGACCTCTGTGTAGGCAAACCTTGGGGAGAAATACCTATCATTAATAGCTTAAATCTATCAAAACACCTTCTTGATTGATAAACATGCCGGGTTTATATTATGATTACTGCATACAATTTTCTGTCACTGTTAATTTATTTGAAAGTCTTAACCTGGCAGAGTATGACACTAGCAGTATTTTATAATGAGAACTGTGGAAATAAATCATCCCCTCCAAATAGTACAAAGAAAGCACTACCCAATCATTCAATACACTGATGCCAGCCGAATAGTCTCAACATGCAAACAGACAGACACTCGCATCAGCAGGGGTGAAATTCCCAGGATCCCAGCTCTTTATACGCTATAAGAATAATGTGGACTCATGTAGGTCTTTTATCTAATGATGTCCAAGTGCTTTGAACAGGGGAGTATTAACCTCCCTCTCCGTTCAGCGAGAAAAATACAAGGCACGGAAAGGTTCGATTTCTGGTCTACAGTCAGACTCCAAGGTTGGCACAAACTTGATAGCTCCCATACTTGAACTTGAAGTCAAAAGCCCAGAAGAAAGGTTCAGAGCTCTTTTTCCTTCACACAAATGGAGGCTAAGCCAGGCAAGTGCTATAGAGATTAATGGGCCAAAGAGGGTCTTGGAGAAAATCATCAGGCCACGGGGCTGTGTAGGTTCGCTTGTTACCTGCCCCATCCCTGCTGGTCAGTCCCAGAAGAGCACTGTCTGGGCCACACCCACTCTGCATGGAATGCTGGCTCTATGAGGCCTCTGTTCAATAGTTGGGGGAAACCCAGACAATATTGAAACATTCCCAAATGAACTTTGCATAGAGACATTTTCATTCGCTGCCTCCCTCCTCATGCATATTAACAAATGGTATGCGCGGCCTCATTTAATTCACTGATTTTACATTCGGATCACTTTCTCTTTTACAGCTATTTTTACCGGGCTTCATTAATCTTTGTTGAATACAATGGCATACATCTTTAATGCGGCCGCTGTCAAGTCATATTTCAGCAAGAGCTGCAAACTGAATGACAGCAAGCAATATTAATAAATTTAACATAGACTATATCAATTTTTAACAGAATGAATGTGGAAAGCTAAATGTATTATTTTTCGTTTAAATCATAGGGTTTATCACCGGTTAAGTAGCAGCGATTTCGGGGAAACTTGTGACGTGCCATACAAATAGATTTACATCTCATTAATAAGTAAATTAGGCAAATGCCTTTCAAGTTCAGACAAGTACATAAGTGTAATCTCCATATTAAAGGAGTAGTCTTTGATAAACCACGCAGGAATTGTGGCAGCCAAGGATGTGACATGTCGCCAGAGCTGGCGCCTGGTCTACGGGCCCACCTTTAATTACACTCCTTCATTACTAAAGAGATAAGTGTCTCTCCAGTTAAGATGCTATAAATGAACAGCATGCCAGCACCTCCCAAATCATTTTTGCAGGAACCATGAAAAGGTGGTAACAGTTATGAACAAAAACGAATTATCACCTGCTCTTTCCCTTTTCTGACCCTGCAATAACATGAAAATATTGAGGCAAATTCCCTTTAAATCTCTAAAAGAAATTATCTTTTAAGGATGCTATTTTGCCAAAGAAAGACAAGGCGAGGGAGAATGGAGGGAGGGATGAAAACTCTGATTTTTTTTTTAATTTCTTTTTATAAATCCCAACAGAGATAATTTGCTGTAAAACGTAAACCCAGTGAGAACTTGTCTGTCTGTGTTAAATAAAAAAAAGTTACGGTTGGCAGGAGGCATGTTTTTGCAGTAGCTTTAGCGATTATAGGAAATTACATGCAAAGCCAGAGTCCTGATCCTAAGTTAATTTATAATTGGAAAAAACTTATTAATTAGCTATGTCGCTCTAATTAAGAATTAGAAGAGTGTGTATTAGGAAGTCTGTAGCCAACTGACAGGAGTTTTTGAAAGCCCAGAAGAGACAGCTGCTCAGCCCTGCTCAGCCTTGCCCACTACCTCCTGGCTTCTTCCGGGAACCGTGCATGCAAAGTGCCTGCCCGTCTTCTGTAGCCCAGCGCTCATGCAAAAGGCTGGAACCACCAGAGCCTCTGCAGCCACAGGCAGAAGCAAAATCACGGTGTCTGGGTCCTTCCTCAGAGGATCAGAAGCTTCTAGAAACTTACCATAGCCCCTCTTCACTCTCACTGTCCTCACTGGATTCTATTTCTGTTTCCAAACTGGCTTGCTACTCCTCTGGATTTTATGACAGCACTTTGTTACTGGACCCCACCCCCTGATACATTAAAAAAAAAAAAAGGATTTATAGAAAAGTCAAAAGTTTTTGAAGGTCATGTGTTTAACAAAAAACAAAATTTTAGAATCTTATTCTAAGACCTCTCACATTAACTGCAGTTCTTTCGTTTGGATTTTGCCTCTTCAGTGGCAAACCTCAGGACTATAAAGTGGCTCTCCTAGTATGATTTGTTACTAAGACAGAAAATGAAAAAAGAGGAAAGCAAATAGATGAAAGCTACTGTCTAAGATAATTGTTCAATCAAAAAAAACCTAATTTTTTTTTTTACCCAACTTGAATCTTTTGTAACTGTAAGGATCCTGTTCCATGTACAGGTTTGCTTTCAATTAGGGTAGAACAAAAGCTCAAGTGGGCATTGGAGAGAATTCCTTTTTCTTATTTGAATACCAAAAAAGATGTCCCCCAGATAATGATGCTTAAAAAAAATCTCCACATTAGCACATATCTAACTAGTCTATTCCATTGGCGGCCAAAACACAGGATTCCTGATACACTTTATCTTATGAGGTTAATGATCTTTTGTTGTCTGCTCTAAGCCTATTATTCATTTTAAATTAGAGGCAAAGTGGTGTGTTTAAAAGTAATTCAAATGGGAAGTAGTCTTTCTTTAAAATAAGGGGCTTTAATCCCTGTTCACAATCATTAGCCTGTACTTAGTTAAAAGAACAAGGTTGTCTAGGATAAAGAGTAACTCAACAGCTAATTTAGGTGTTGTCTCTAATGAAACTCAAGCTCCTCAGCTTCAGAAATCTCTCTAGCACCCTGTTAACTATGATTTCCAAGAGAATTTGGAAATTTATCAGAAAAATCACGTGTTCAGAATGTTGTCTGCAACTTGTTTGGTAGATTTGCAGTTTAGTTAGAAGTCCTGGTAGAGTCACCCAGTGTTACAAGGAACTGAACTTCCCAAAGACAAACCTCTCCTAAAGTTGAGTCTGAGGACTGCTAAGATTAGATACTGCAGAGATTACAGTGTCTGGAGCCTGCAGCTTTCTAGTTTATGCTACATGGAGAAGATTTAAGAAAACTCACTGCAGCAGGCGGTTGGCTGAACAATCTGTGCTCAGGAGGCTGTGGTTTGTAGTCTGCAGCCAAGAGGCACGTTTGCTGCAGCCATCTCATCCTAGTGCCACCCCAACCCCTACCCTATCATACTGGGCAGCTGTACTGACACCCAGATCCTGTTCCTAGTCACCCTAACTGCCACCTGCTTGACAAACTGACAACTTTATGTTAGCTTTAGTTCAACATGTGAAGTCTTGGCCAAGCTTGCCCAGGTGCCCAAGAGGCAGGCTCCCCAGTCAGGCCAAGGGTGATTTCCCAGAGTCTGGCCCAAATGTGGAGTGTAAGTATGTTATTTCCTTGCAGATGGAGGGGTAATAGAGTCCGCAAAGCAGTGTAGTGGTGAGCAGTAGACAGAACTACCCTGCTTCCTCTTTATACCTAGCATTACAGAATAGAGAAGCTCTTGCTTCTCTCACCGGCTGTGGGAGAATTTGCAGTGTGTGCTGTGTGTATGGAGGCACTCAGCTTCCTTTGAGCAGAAGGTCATGATGCTTCAATAGCTCTGATGTGTGACTCTTCCGCATAATGTCCTGCCATAAACTCCACTCTTAGTGTCTCTCCATAGCCCCAGGGAGGCCAAGACTCCCACACTGTGAACACCACAGCCAGGAAATGCTGGGGAGATTATTCTAGGACTGTTCATTGGGTGGATATGTGCTGGAAAATCAGGCAAGTTATTGACTACTGTCACTGTTTGTTTTACTTTTCTTTCTTTTTAAAAGTGTTTAGGATGTGCTGATCTAACAGAATAAAACCAGAAAATGAAAGATACACATGTTAGCATTCAGGGAGAATGTTTGTCATTATATGAAAAAAAATAATGATTTATTTGGGAAACTTAAAAATTTGAAAAGATAATTCTAAATCTTAAATATAATACTGTTTCAGTGACATGCATGGTTTAAAATAAATAAATAAAAATTGACTGCCTTCTTAGATGCCAATGACAATCATTTTGACAATAGAATGGATGTAAGATTCCATTGGCAAGAGCAAAACCATCCTATAAAGTACCTAGGAATAGTTGCCAAGAAATCTATAAAAGTCTAATAAGAGACATAAAAGAAAATTTGAATAAATGGAGAGGCATACCATGTTTTCAGGAAGATTCAATATTGTAAAAATGACAGTACTGCCCAAATTATTTTTTATGCTAAACATTATCCCAATAAAATTATATCAGGATGTGTGTGTGTGTGTGTGTGTGAGAGAGAGAGGGAGAGAGCAAGAGACAGAGAGAGAGAGAGAGAGAGAGAGAGAGAGGGAGACAGAGAGAGAGAAAGGGAGACTGATCTTAAAAATGATTAAAATGACTTGTAAGTTCAGTTTAAAATATAAAACAAATTTCTAAAAACCAGTATGAATAACAAGTGAGAGCTGATTGTGCCATGTATTGGAAAATTATATAATTAATACATGGAAGTAAGTGTGCAGATACCAATTCTCAAGAGAAAGAAGAAAGAATGTTAAGTACCTATGACAATTCCGTATGTGCTATAGGGTAGTGCTTAAAATCATTGTGAAACATAAATTTTTACTAAATGTTAATGAGACCCCCAGTCCCCCCCTCAAAAAAATCCCCAGGTATTCACATGAGTCTGTTCAACTACTATTGGAATGTGACATCATTATCCAGGTATAAACTCCACAGGAATAAGTACCTCAAAGAAGAAGTTATCATCAACATAATGGTCAATTGATTATTTTGCAAGCTTTTCACATTTACATGGTAATTTTGTTGATTCCAAAAATGGGTATCTTGTATGTATGGACTTGAGAGTTTTAAAGCGGATGCTAGTGAATAATCTTGTTTGAACATAAGTTTGAGTAGTATGGCGATTTTTCAGCACGTGAAAGCCAAGAGTTCAGCTCAGGCAGAGTTGATATACCTCACACTGCCTAAGACTTCGGCAGAAGAGCAAGTTCAGCTATTGAAGAATCCAGTCAGCTCAGCATCATTAAAGATGACCAAAACCTGTGGGCAACAGGAGCCTCGTCTACTTATTCATGGGAATATATATATATATATATATATATATATATATATATATATTAGAAAAATGACTAATACTTGGCATTAATATCTTGGTTTCAAATGTGCTCATTCTATATTGCAGTTTAAATCCATTGCTGTTTGTTTAATTTATCATTAATATTCCCAAGTTCCCAACTTAAAACTTAAGTACTTTTAGTTGCTATGAAACATCATAATTATAAATATTTATTTTCTCTAAATAACTTTATTCATTACAACTTTGCACTGATTATTACTGTTGAGAACTTCTATATTAACTTTTCTTTCTGAGAAATGGGAAGTTCAGAAGGTTATCAGCTTTAATGCAAAAAATAAAGTCCCAAGGGAAAAGCAGAATGAATAAATAAATAAATGATCCTTGTGAAGAAGAAAAACTTCCCGGTCTAAAGTAGGGGCTAAAATCATCAAAAAGATAGAAAGATTTATCTGAAGGGCAAGTCACGCATGTAGCAGACAAGCCAGAAGTAAAACAAAGAAAAACACAAGAAAAACTCTCAGAAAAATGCAAATTCACATGACCGATTGAGAAGTGCAGGTGACCTGAGCCCTAGGACAAGGCTGGTAGCCTTAAATAAAAACTCTTCATCCAGATGAACCAGAAAACTTTAATATTTCAGTATACAAATGGTTAAATAAATGGAAGATGAAATAAGAAGTTATTAAGATGCTAGTAATCAGAAAATTTACCTGAGATGTCATTTATGCTTGTTAGGTTGAAAGATTAAAATATACAACAATGAAATTATATGCAAAACAAAATAAAGCAATAACTTTGTATGTGATATTAATTGTGATGTGATAATGAACATTATCAAATTGACAGGGAGAAAAACCTACAAGTTTTGTGAAGAAAATCATTGAAATGGAGCACAAACTTTAATACTGAGGATATTAAAATTTTTCTCTTACACTTATGAATATGAGGGAATTAATGGAAGATATTTTACAAAATACTTTAGAAAAGTTGTTTGTAAAAGGTAAAACATTTTAACTACAACTATATAGCAGAGAACTGATCAACTAAACTATTAAACATTCATAAAACACTGTAGCCATTACATTTATAGTTAATATTCTATAATCCCTTCTTATGTTATCGAATATTATATATATATATATGCAAACTCAAAAGTGGAATCATGCACATCAAAAGTTAGCAATGTATTTGTGCATAAATGAATTACTTGATAATGAACATTTCTTTGATAATCAGAAAAATCATAAAAGTATTTTTTCTAATATTTTTGCTTAGATTTAAAAAACATGCCATGCCAAACAATAAAAAATAGTGACACTTAACAGTTCTTTTAGGAGTTTGGGCTACAAATCTAAAACAGGATTCTAAAATGTGACATGAGTTTAAGAAGCAAATATGATGTCAGTAGCACAGCCAATACCATGCGTAATGGTCTCCGGTGCAGGGGTATGCAGGGTAAATAGAGGTGCGCAGCTCAAGGGGAGAGGCTGGGGTGGGCAGTACCTTGGTGAGAACCACTGCTGCTGGGCGGCCTCCTCCAGCAGTCACAGGGGGTTACCCAAGTGGCTGGCTGAGATCTCCAGTTCTGCCCCTTGGCAAGTTATGGGGTCTGTGTCCCTGAATCTGAAAAAAAGATCTGCCTGTTTGAGGGTTTCGTTTGTTTTGTTTTAATGCAGATCCCTGAACCTTGCACAGTACTTGCTGTGAAACAAGGTTTTGAGTCTGAGGCTCACATCCCTCACCTTTCCCTACAGGCGCTGGTGGTTCAGCTGCAGCTGAGCTGAGCCCTGCCTGTCTGGGGGTGAGCAGATCTTGTAGGTACTGCTATTAAATGAATGTGAGCCAACCGGAATTCCTCCATTAAAGGAATATCATCAAGAGCTAACGTATGGGGCCCACAGGAACAGATACCCAACCCTGGGGTTGCTTTAAATGTCCATGGTCACTCCTACCCAGGGCTCCACATACATCTTAGAAGCCTGACTCAGGAGAACACAGCTGGAGAACTTTGACACCCATGCCAGCTGGGGTCAATGAACCCTAAGGACATAAAAGTTCCCTGCAGAGACCAAAGGATGGTGCAGAACTTTTCCCTTTTTCCAGGCTGCCACAGCTTTCACTTGTCCAGTGTGGCGCCACAGAGCAGGGATACGCAGACAACAAGAGACTTGTAGCATTGACCACCTGGAAGAATTCAGGAACCTAAACCAGGTACTGATTTTGTTTTCTGTTTGGATCCTTATAATATTTCACTGATTGCTGAGATAACGCTTTTTAAATTTTGGATGCAATATGAACTAAGAGTATATCAATTAAATGAAATAAGGTTTCAGACTGTGTGCTAATACAGACAATACTTATTGTGAAATGTATAGTAAAAACAAAACAAAACAAAAAAACAGAATTAAAATATGTGTAGGTGGCCCTGGTACAAACACTTAAACAAGAGCATTACATTATGGTGTGTGGCTGGCATTCAATAGATTGGTGGCTTAGTAAATAAAACACATGCATTGAATAAATAGATGAACAAAGTGATCAAATGAATGGTCAAAGACTGTAAGGAAATATGGAAAATAGTTTTGAGTAGGACAGAGAATGTCAGTGACTGAAATTGTTTTATTGCTTTTCAAGTTTCTTTAGTAGGTCTCTATTTATTTATTAAAATATACTTAAATTTTAAATCAAACCTCCAACTTAGGGAATATAAGACCAGAGGACCAAAAAGTATAGCTGTAACCATGAAGGAATGACAAGGTGACTCTAAAATATAAAATATCCCGCAATAGAGATGCCTTAAACAAAACACCATAGTAACGAAAAAGAAGGACATGGACATTTGCAGACTAAAAGAGACCAAAGCAACATAACAAGCACCAAAAGCAAACCTGGATCTAAACTGAATCCTGTAACAGACATTGTTAGATTGAATATGAAGATATAACGTTGATCTGGGATCGGTTAATGATACGAAGTTATAGGAAAGTTTTTCATTGAGCTGATGTGTTGTGACTCTGTCTGTGAATACATCTCCTTACTCCGAGGAGATACGAAATGAAGCATTTATTATTTAAACACCACAAAGCTCCATTCGAATCATACAGAAAAATATTTGTATAAAAGCATGTACAAATAGAGATAGCAAATATGGAAAGTGAAAATCATCATTAAACTCTAGATAGGTTTGCAACATTTTTTTCTTAGCATTTCTGTGTTTGGGAGACATTTAAAGGTAAATATACACATAAGTGAGCATCTACACATGTGTGTACATGATATGCACGTGGCCCCAAGGGTCATGCCTGGCACTGCCCTGGATTAGTTGGGAGAGCTGAGTGTTGAGGTCCTGAGTGTGAATCAGTCATGTTGCCTCTGTGCTTTCCTCAGTGGTATCTTTTGGGGATTTGCATGCTCAGCCTGCTTTCCTAAAACATCTCACAGCCAGACCTGAGGCACTGTGTCTCCCTCCTTGGAACCCACAGCCAGACCCAAGACACCTGGGACAAGGACAGTGGAGCAGTCAATACCAGCCAGCCCCTCCCTACCTTGTGGGAAAGTCTTCAAAAACCAGAGGTGTCCAAGAGATTCCCTGACATTCACGAATAGGCACCACCCTGGACAAGGCCGCCAGAGAGGGTGGTGGTGGAAGACAGGCATGGTGACCACTCAGAGGGGCCGCTGGTCTGAGGCCTCCTGACAACCAGGGAGACCCCTGAGGTTAGATGATCTCCCCAAGAACGTGGCTGTATAGAGCTAATGAACGGGGATAATTGCGCGATGAGATGCCTCAGTCACGTGATGTGCAAGTTACAAGGCACAAAGCAGTGCTTGGTACTCAGAGGATAATAGACATAATTTGGTGATGATACAAACGCATGTAGCCTTTTTTAAAAACATACATGTCAGATGATTCATGCTTATATAGTGTACAATTCAGAGCTTTAAGGTATATTCACAAACTTATTCTGCCATCACCACTGGCTAATCCCAGCACACTTTCCTCATTGAGCTCCAAGCCCCAAAGCCCCTGTACCCATGAGTAGTCACTCCCCAGTCTCTCCTCTACCGAGGAACCATGAATTCACCTTTTGTCTCCATGAATTTGCCTGTTCTGGACACTACAAATAAGGGAAAGCAGACAAGACATGGCTGTTTGTAGCTAGTTTCTTCTACTTGGCATATTGTTTTCAAAGTTTAACCCTGTTGCATTGCACGCCTCGGTGCTTTGTTCCTTCTTAAGGCGAAACAAGTTCTAGGTTATTTCACTTAGCTGTTGATGGACCTCTGGTTGCTTCAGATGTCATGAATAATGCTGCTGTGTGTAAAGTTTGTGTTTGGGTGTGGATATATGTTTTTATGTTATCTTATTTTTTTGGACATGTGTTTTTAATTCTCTCAGGTATGTACCTAAGAGAAGAATTTCTTTCCTTCTTTCCTTCCTTCCTTCCTCCCTTCCTTTATTCCTTCCTTGCTTTCTTTCTTCCTTTCCCCATCTTTTCTTTTCTTTTTCTTTTCTTTTCTTTTCTTTCCTTTTCTTTTCTTTTTTCTTTTTTTTAACAGAGCATTGAACCCAAGACCTTTGGACTGAACTATATCCCCAGTCCTTTGTATTTGTTATTATTATTCCTTTACATTTTGAGACAGGGACTCCCTAATTTGCTAAGTTTCTTGGCCCCGGCGTGAACTTGGAATTTTTCTACTTCGACCTCCCGCAGTTCTGATATCACAGGTGTTCCCCACCAAACCTGGTTACCTATGAGTAGAATTTCTGAGCCACGTGGGGAACCACCTGATTTTCCCAAAGAACCTGCACTGTTTTTACATCCCTAGCAGCAATGTAGGAAGGTACTGGTTTCTTTACATTCTCATCAACATTTGTTATTTTCTATCTTTTGGAAGATAGCCATCTTAGTGAACATGAAGTGTTCTTGATTTACATTTACCTAATGACCAATATTGGTAAGCATTGTTTTACTTTCTTACTGTCACTTTAATATATTCTTCAGAGAAATGTCTATTGAAAAGTTTTGCATATTTTAAGAAGATTATTTGTATTTTGATTTTTGAGTTAAGAGCATTTTTTAAAATATATTGCACTTACTAGACCTTTAAAAGATACATGACTTACCATTTCTTCCCTCTGGTTCTGTGGATTCTTTTCAATTTTTTGACAATGTTATTTTGAAGCATAAAAGTTTTCAATAGAAATCAAATTTATCTAAATTTTCCTTGTTGCTTTCATTCTTGGTATCAAATCTATGAGACCATTGCCTAATCCAAGGTCACAAAAATTACACCTATGTTTCTTTCTAAGAGTTTTGTACTTTTAACTTGTTTCAGGCTTGGTGCCCGAGCTAACCTTTGCATGTGCTGTGATACAGGGATTGGGCTTCTTTCTTCACACGTGGGTGTCCATTTGGAGCACCCCTGTAGTGAAATGACCAATGAGATGTCGCAGAACTATTGGTGAAAACTGATCATGAGTGTGTCAATTTATTATTGGATCCTATGTTTAATTAATCTCTCTATATATCCTTATTTTAATATTTCTGTATCTTGATAACTTAATAACTGTATATTGTTAAGTTTTGAAATGGTTAAGTTTGATTCCTCTAACATTGTTCTTTTTTAAAAAAACTGTTTTGACTATTTCATAAGAATTTAGGATCTGTTTATCAATATCTACAAGAAATCCAGCTAAGATTTTCATAGAGATTGCACTGATTCTCCTGATTAACTTGGGTCATACTAACATTTTTAACAATATTAAGTCTTCTAATCCATCAGCATGGGACATCTTTCCACTTATTTAGATCTTTTAAAATATCTTTCAATAGATTTTATAATTTTTGGTGTACAATCTATTTCTTTTGCTAAATTAGCCTTTATTAATTTCTTTGTCATGTAAGTGGAAATTGAATTACTTTTAAATTTTGTTTTTAAATTACTTTTCATGAGTATGATCTTAAAACATAACAAAATGTAAAATATAAAAATAAAACATGTTTTCATAAAAGGTGCCAACTCTGATATTTTAACAAATTTTTATTTTGAAATATTGCTGAAACTAATGCCCATCAACTGAAGAATGGATAAAAAAGATGTAATATTTTTATACAATGGTATATTGCTCACTTATAAAAAGGATAATTTTGAAACTTTTATGGGTAGATGGAGGCAACTTGAGATAATACTCATAAGTAAAATAAATCAGACTTACATTTGTAAATATTGTATTGTCTGCCTAGTATAAACACAAAATAATAATAATAATAATAGTAAACTGAAAGAGTAATAAAATCCAAAATATACCATAGATATTGTAATGATGAAAGGGAAAGAAAGTGCTCAAAAGGAAAGAACAACTGGGATAGAGGAAAGGAAAAATGGAAAAAAAGAAAGGATTATATGTACGTAGGTATACACATATAACTGTATGTATGTATATGTGAGCAAGATAGATAACTATACTACTAATTCTCTGTTAGTTCTTCAAAAACAACAGTTTGTACTGGCATTGTTGGATTGGTTGATCATTTTTTATGCCTAGATCTTGTAACCTGAACAACTATTTCTAAGATAACAATATGCAATATATTAACTGGTGTCAATATCTTTTTTAAAAATTCTATATATTTCTATCCTTTTTTCAGTTTTGCTTTTTTAAAATAAAAAAGAAGTATTGCTGAAACCGTTTATTAGCTCTAACACTGGTCTGTGGATTGCTAAATATTTCTCTGTACAAAGTTATATCATCTCAAACTAGAAATAGTTTTACTTTTTCCTTTCAAATCTGAATATGTTTTATTTCCTTAATTTGTTGTTTGCCCTTCCTAGAACTTCTAGCAAAAAGCTAAGGGTCGGTAGCATTGGCACCCTCATCTTTCCCTGGCTTTGGGGAAAGCTTTCAGTCTTTCTTTTTTCTTTTTTTACAATTTTATTTTGCTTTTATTCTAAAATGATTTAAAACAAAACAAAAATTTTATTTGTTTTTATTCTAAAAGAATAAAAGATTTCAAAACAAAATAATAGACTTTCAAAACAAAATGATAGAAGATTAACACCAGTTACTATATTGTATATTGTTATCTTCAAAACAGTTGTTCAGATTACAAGACCCAGGCATGAAAAAATGATCAATGGAACAATGAAAGCATAAACCGTTCTTTTTGATGAACTAACAGCGATTAGTGGTATTGTTATCTATCTTGTATATCACCATCAAGAATGATGCAGCTGTGGCTGTTTGGTAGATGCCCTTTTCGTGTTGAAGATCTCTCATATTCCTGACAGGTTGAGTGTTCTTGTTGTTAAAATGTTACATACTGCCTTTTGAAAACACATGTTAGTGGAAATTTCAAATGTCGGACAACATGTCCAATACCATATTAAGTAAGTAATTTAAAATTAGAAAAAATCCAACAGACTTCAATTATGAATGGAGAGAAGCAGGGAAAGAAGCAGAAAGAAATTAATGAAATCTCTACATAGGAAGATTTGGGATGCTTTTTGTATGGATGCTTTTTTCTTGATAATTTGCTATATTTTTCAAGGAGTGAATATATTACTTTCAGTAGTAGGAGAGAGAAGCACAGGAAATCCCAATAAAATTTCTTTGTATTTGAGAGTGAGAGAACTATGTGTGTGCTCAGAAAAGCTGAGTTATGAGGCTGCATGACAAGCAACTGATGCAGGTGGTGTCTTGGTTTCTGGGTGAGACAGCGAGGGCTATGGAGCAAGTAGAGCCCCCACAGGTACACTGGTGTTCTCTAGACTGAGGTACCCCAAGGAGCACCAAGTCATGAGCTAAAGCATAGAGGAAAGTCTGTGTTCAGTAGCCAGAATATTCTTTCAGATGATGGTGTTACATGTAAAAAGTTCTGTAGGGTCTGCTTACATGGACCTGCTTGGATAATACATCAGGTTGACCCCACAATGAGAGGAGCTACTAACTAGTGTTGTTTTGAATGCTGTGGTGATTTGTGTCTAGAAAACAAGCAGTTCCATGGCTTGGGAAGGCTTCTGGATACTTGAATTGATACTATTCATGTAGGTAAAATGGTCAAAGGAGAAAGATGCCCATGTGCCTTGTGCATTTTATTATCCTGGAAATCAAAGGGAGAATGGCAACTCCTTGAAGGAAGGGCATCTTCTAAGTGATATACCCTTTTAGAATTCCCACTGCCAAAATAATTGCTTGGTCTATGTCATGTGCTTCATATGCATTGTTAAATTAAACTATAGGTTGGCTTTCAAAAATAAATGCCCTAGGCAGGTGTGGTAGAACATGCTTACAATACTGGCACTCTGGAAAGCTAAAGCAGAAGGATATCAAGTTCTAGCCCAGTCTGGCAACTTAACAAGATCCTTCACAAAATAAAAAAAAATGGGGAAAAAAAGTGCAGGGATACAGCTCAGTATGAAGGCCCTGGGTTCAATCCCCAGTACTGGAACAAGTGAAAAATGTACCATGGTTCTAACCTGAATGTTTTAAGTCACATTAAGAAAAGCTGTTGGGGCTCTTCCTCTAGGTATAAGATTTAAATCTGTGATTCCTGCAGGGGAGGGGAGCACACACTGAGGACAAGTGCCATGCCTTGAGCCCCTCCATTTTTAAAGGGGCTAATAGCCCAGTACAATCCATTGTGAGAGTCAAAACCCAGGAAATAGCTTTGAAGCAATGAAGAAATGAAAGCCCTTCCAAAGTAGGGGTTCAGTCATGTAGAACACAGCTTGGGGGGTAGAAGGAGAAGCTCAGGTTTCCTTACTACTGGGGTGGCTAGGAACCAATCTGCAAAGGGTGAAACTTCTCTGAATATTGACCCAAATATCAACAAAATATGAGCAAAGCATCAGCTGGTTTCTCTTATAACTATTGAAACATCTCCTAAACACAAAAGCGGCCATCAATAGTACATAAAGCAATGGCCATAGTATTTCAATACAACTTTGCTTGTGGAGGTCAAAATTTGAATGTCCTGTAATTTACATGGCACAAAAATGTTATTCTTCTCTTGCTTTATTTCCCAACCATTTAGAAATGTAAAATGCATTCTTAGCTCAGGCTGTACCTAAAGAGGTAGAGAGAGAAGTTTGGTTCCTGGGTCACTCTTGGCTGACATATGCCTTGGAGGATGACGGGCTTGATCTAGCAGATTCAGTAGACACAGTCCCAGGTCATTTGTTAGGGAGATTTTCTCCTTCCTAGTTTACACAATCAACTGGACTCGTCATGGGAATGAAACGAGTGACTTTCCAGAACCCAATCCATTGTCTTCACATCTGTCCACCTCTAAATGATGTCCGATGTCCAGATTGTTTTGGTATTTCTTCCCCAGCCATCTCTCCCTCTCTCAACTCCCAGTTCCCTTTGGGTTCCTTTGACACACATCTTTCTGGCCAGTGGGAGAGTTCAAGGCAAGAACTCACCTGTGACCCACAGCCGAGGGGGAAAACCGAAGCCCATAAAATGGCTTCCCTCTTCTAGTTCCTGAGAAGGAGCAAACTTTCTATGTGCTTCTTTTTAAAATGCAACAATGTAAAGGTCACAGAGCAGGAGATGAAACTCGGGGTTGTAATAAGGAAGGAGAAATAAAAAATAATGACAGAAATAAATTGTCATAAGAGGGGATACAGTTATGATTTATTGTGATATTCTACAAATTTGGAGGTGATTAAAAGCCACCTAAAATTCACATTAACAAGTCACATAAAAATGGAATTAAACTAGTGGGCATAATGTGGCAGGGTATAAAGAAAAATCATGACAGAAATAAATTGACAGAAGAATGATACTATTCAAGTTTTACTCTGTGGCACTACCCTGACAGGAGCCTAGTGTTTTAATTTTAGAGTTTGGATGAGTTTTTGGAGTTCATTAAAGGCCCACATTAAGAATCTCATAAAAGTGAGAAGAAATTAGTGACCATAATGTGGCAGAGGAAATAAAGAAACAATAATGACAGAAATAAATTGACAGAAGAATGATACACTTAATGTTTCACTCTGACACCCTCTATTAATAGGCCGCTGCAAGCTGGAACAAATGTCATTCATATTTTAGCCAAAGTATACCACTAATTAGGCCAGCTCTCTGCACTGGAATTAGATTTGAGATCCCTCACCTTTAGAGTGGAATCATTTGAATTCTAAAGAAAAGAGCTGGTGACAGAAAAAAAAACTTTCTGCTTGGGCTTTTCTAATGAGATAAAATTCCCCCTTCTCCCCATTTCGCAGCTATAATTGCTGATTATGTTGTTACATAGCCGCGGCTCTCCGCTCTCTCCTCCCATCATTATGATCTAGTCTGGCATATCAGGAGGCTTCAAACGCAGACTGGAGTGGTTTGAGTCTAATTTAGCGCTCATTTAGGCCGCAGGTACCACACAAGGTAAACACTGCATTGTTATAATTAATTACCCCTTAGGCCTCGCCAGGTCATCTCTGTTTCAGCTGACCCTTATAATAATAAGGCTGCCGGGCATATTGTATTTCTTTTGACAGATTAATTAGAAATTCAGCCGTGGAGGTACAAAGCAACTCGGTCATGAATATTTAAATGGCCTGACACAAAAAATCTTGAAAGGGCTGCTGAACTACATGACGGACAGGGGATATTAGGCAAGTGACTCTAATCAATAATCTCTTGATCTCTTACATATTAATACACTGCCTGCTGTTATTAAGCTCCGTAATAAGGAAGGGGAGAGAAAGTTAGTGTAGCTCTGCTGTAGGCCTCGGCGAGGCCCCCAGTGATTACGCTAACTGACTGAGAAAATGCACAGAGGAGCCCGGCCTCAGCCTCTTCAATCTAATCCAATCTTAAGGAATGGCAGCTCTGAGGAGCACCGACTGGATAATTATTGGCGCTGACAAGGTGAGGGCGTTTGCAGGCAAATGAGCTCGGAAGCAGCCCCAGTCCCCAGACCACCCAGAGCAGGGCACGGGAACACCAGCCTGTGCTGCTGTTCACCATGTCAGGGCGGGAGCAGAGCCACCAGGGACCCTGGCCCTGCCGAGAGGCCCGGGCCTGGGCGGTGGCCGGCAAGGGCCAGGGGCACACCTGCCTGTTGTCGGAGCGACTCTGACACTGAGTCGATGAGATTTACTTGGGCTCCCTTTGCGCAGCTCTGGCGATGCCAAGGCCACTGAGTGAATTAAGTAGCAGAGGCAGCTGAATATCATATAAATTCATTATGAGAGAAACTGCGGCCTCCCAGCCCAAAGCAAGTTGCATGTTCTGTCACTCTGGCTGCCCTGCGGCCCATGAGGGCTCCATACTTCTGCGTCCCACTGGCCTCTTGTGAATCTGTGAACATATGCTGCACCCAGAGGTCCCTATGGAGCTGGAGGCCCTAACTGGTGCTCACTTAGGGTGCCCAATTGGCCCAGCAACCTTAGCTTTGAGATCTCCAAAACACTGACTGCAGAGATCCCTGCACTGTGACTGGCCAGAGACTTGCTGAGGCCTATGTGCAACAGGAATGAATAGGAAGCCATAGTCTCTTTGACCCTGCACCTTTGCACAGGCTGCTGGCTATCAGCTGACACGGAAATGGGACACAGATCACCACTACATAGACAGTGCCCAAGGGAGGCTCCTGGAGGATCCTTGGTGGAGAGTCTCTAGCCGGTATCCAGGACGATTAGGCCAAAGTAAGGTAGGAAGCACTGTGACCAGCTGGCTGGATCCAAGCTATGGGCAGAGCTGCTGGCCTCCTGGGTTTCCCTAAAACTTTGAATTCTCTTACTGAAAGAGAAATGCTTTTCTTTACACTGTAGAAATAGGAGGTTGTTTAATTTCCAGGTTGATCCTTTCTCTCTATGAGCTCTGTCACTCTCACCCTGCCACAAGGACTACATAAATAAGAAGGGGGAGGAAAGTACCCCATGTCCTGCCATGGCAGGCTGCAGAAACCAGTCCACAGTGCTGGGCACAACTCTGAAGGAGGTGTTTCCATCTGTGATGGAACACATGGAACTGACTCAAGATCTGGGACCTCAGTGAGTCAGGCTCTGGCCCCCTCTCTGAGGTCTGGCCTGAGAAGGGGAACCAAACCCTTTTGCATTCAGCAGGCTCTGAGAACAAGGTCCACATAGACCCTATGCATGTTTACCCCTCCTCCCAAATGTTTTATTTAACTTAAGAAAAACCACCTGAAATATGGAGCTTTAGGTGGTACTTTGGAGTCAGACAAATCAGAGCTGCATCTTCGCCTTACTGTTGATCATTTCCTTCTCTGTGGCCACCATTTTGTCATCCATCACCCAAGGATAATCATTCTCATAGACACTATACCTAGGGCTGGCCAGTAGTGAGAGGACAAGGTGGAAGAGAGGGCAGACTCAGAGGTAGGGAGACACAGAGGGAATCCTCTGACCTAGCAGCAATAGCCATCTCCCTCCTGTTCCTACAGCCTGAACAGTGGGCCTTTCTTGCGTTCTTGAAAGTCCTGAAAACTTTCCTCTTGAGAGGAAAGTATGTCTTTCTTTTACTATCTCCTCTTGGCACTCCTTGGGTTCGCTTAGTCACTTGCCTTTTACTGAGACAATATTCAACACCCAAAACCAAAAGCAGGAGTCTATTTTGGTGCCCACAGTTTGTAGACGTTTCAGACCATATCTGGTGGTCTCTAGGGAAGATGCAGCACAATGCAGGGGGGAGAGACATGGCAGAAGAACAGCTGTGTACACCTGGTGGCCAGAAACCACAGAGTGAAGAGAGAGTCCAGGGAGTAAGATCTACCCAACCAGGTCATTCCCCTAGTGATCCAATGCCAAGCAGATCCTTATTCCTAACAGTAAGCCATCTACAAATCCCCATTATCCAATCACCTTTGAAAAGCTCCATTTAAGAGTGCATGAAGCTACTGGGGGACATCTAGATATAAACCATAATGAGTCACGTTTTGTTTTGTAGGGGGATTTTCTCCAGGGTCTTTTCTATAGTACTCTAGTGTCTGAGTAATGGCCTCACCCGAGTACCTCCTATGTGCTGAGTACCTACTGGTGAAGAGAAATAAGACATTCTGTTCTTTAGAACTTGCTTCTACCTAGCAGAACAAGTGGTAAAGAGTGCCTGTCAATGACTAGGGGAGACAGAAGCAGAGGCCACTAGCAGCTGTCTTTCCAAAAGCCTTCCCATGAACTGGATTTTGTATGCTGCAGTGTCAGGTCATGGTACATATCACATTTTTTTTTTCTTCATACGCATTGCAGAATTCTTTCCTACTGGGAAAAATATAACTACCATCAGCTTAGGTCAAGGCTCCATCTGGGGAAGTTGATGAAGAACTTGATTTTTAAGTTTTCTATTGGGAGCCCTGGAGCCAGGGTTGATAGAAGTTGCAGATTATAGAAAATTGAGCAGCGTGAACAAATGGTGGGATTAGACGATTGGCGCTGGGAAGGAAGTGACAGAAGAGGAAGAGGAAAGGTTGAAGCCTAAGATCATAGCATGAGGGGTAGGTTGTGAATTGCAGGAACAGTCAAAAATACATTTAAAAAAATAGGGGTAATACACATTCTGTTTCTAGAGGTTACCATCCTGATGATGTTAACTTTTCCATGTATCCCAGTTCAGGAAATTCGTTTCTCTTGTGAGCTTTGTTCACGTATATGAATTTTTCCTATTTTACTTAATGGAAAGTAAAGATAATGAATAATTTTCATATCTGTGTCAACAGGATAAAGAACGTAAGTGGTAGGATGCAAACAGAATTCAGTGGACTCAGAAATGCCAAGTCATTCTGGGGCTACAGGCCCTAACAATTTGGGGGCTCATTGGGAAGACCGGTTGATTGCTCAGGTGAATTCCTGCCCTGTGATTGTGGAGAAGGGCAGGAATGGTGAAGAAGCACAAGTGTGTTCTGGCCTGTGTGATGTGGGTATTTTTCTCTGGCTGCAGTCCATTGCCCTTCGTGGCTTTCCTGTTTCTTGTTGTCTTTGAGCTCAGGTGGTTCCCGGCATCTGGGGAACTCACTTTCTTTTTGGACTGTGTACTTTAGAAAGTCTACCACCCAGCACAGCGTGGCATGGTTCTGAACACGGTAGGCCAAGAGAACAGCTTGAGGGCAGCATGACCACAGTGTGACACCTACAAACCGCATGAGCTTCAGCACCGCTATGGACCATCTACATAGCAGGGACAATGGCATTGCCACCAAGCTGTGCCGCCGAAAGACAAAGCCATTTGTATGGTAAGATACATGCTTCGTCTCATTGGCAGGGAGTCCCACTGACATCCCACTGACATCCCACTCAATCCAGAAGGCTCTCCGTGGTGGTCTCAGGATTCCATGGGCAGCCATGTATTCTCCTTACTTCATTATTCTTGGTTGGCTTTTTCTTTTGAACTCAACTTGGTCAACTGTGCCTATGGTTCCTGGGCTAAGCACCTGGCATCTACTGCTTGCACAAGGCACCAGTGGTTCACCGAGGCCTCAAAATTTGGTGCTTAGCACAGCACACAATGGGCCTGGGTGCTGCTGAATGCCCTCTAGAGGGAAAGTTGTGCTTTCTGTTTGCATCCAGGGACTCAAAATAGTCTCTGTCTGGGCTGGGACTCAAAATGGTAGTAGATAATTAAGGATAACAAAAAACAATCTGAGAGTGACTGCCAATTTAAACACTCAAGTGCAAAACTTGTTAAGTGTTGTACTTCTATGCATAATAGTAAAAACAGCAGTAATGATGACAGTGATCATTTCTTTTCTCAAAGTTTGTTTAGCCAAATGTTAATGGAAGGTGCAACTCAGAGGACAGATTCCTTTACCCTCGTCTCTTTATCGCCAAATTATAATGAAGTGCAAGCCAAGAAGCAAATTCACTGCAAATTGTATAAAAGATTTGGGGCCAAAATGAAGCTGTTAAAAACCACATCTGTAAAAATGGTGTAATTATTATGGGTGGGTAAAAATCTGGCAAGAATTATTTTCTTAAATAAGGCGTAAAGGAGAACAGATGTGCTGTAACTGACACTTTTTTTTCCAGTTTCACAAATTCTGTGAAAAAGGAAAAATTGATCTGATTTATCAGATTATCCTATTTATTACACTGCAGGGAAGACCACAGAAAACCTATCTTATTTTGGTCTCTTGCAAAGGAAGACCTGCCAAGAGAACTGGGAGGGTGTGCCTCACAGCGAAGCAGGCTCTGGTGGGGAGCAGAAGAACCCTGTTGTTTGGAGAACAGAGACACAGCAAACATACAGGTCTGCACAAGAGTCAACGATAGGAGAGGAGGTGACAATGACATCTAAGTTCAAAACCACAAACACAAAGGAACACCAATATTTCAAGGTCAAAATGGAGTGAGAAAAATGGCCAAAGACAAAGACAGGCAGTTTAAATCTGGAAATAATTACAACCGAGTGAAGACAACTGAATTCCTTATTACCTTGGTCAATGTCTGTAAAGGCAGCTGGGGGAGGTATTTGGGTTGGGTTTACTTTTTGGAGCTTAGCAACATAAATTTGTTGTCACTGATCTATTAAATACAATGGACACATGTTGGCAAGGAGCATCCAGCCAACGCCTGGAACTTATTAAGGGACAGCCTATGAAATAATCGCCTAAATGGGCCCACTGCACAATTTTAATATCCCATGACAACACTCAATTGTCAAATTCAGCTGGAGTGTCCAGGATGCTACAAAAATTAAGCCAGAAATTCCTAGATTTATTCTAGCTTTTTTTTTTTTCATAAGTTAGGAACAGGAAATGCCAGTAAGCTGTGAGAATCTAAGCGAGAAATAAGAAACGGGGAAGAAAAAAGGATGGTTTAGCATTTTATGAGATTTCTGCCATTAAATCTATAACGAATGTCTTTCACCTACCCTCGATAAAGAGGCAATGTGGGATTTTAATTGGACTTTTGGCTTTTCTTCATTTGATTTAAACCATGGTAGAATTTCAAACAATAACACTGGAACACCTGGTTAACACGTTAGATGATATGTACAGTTGTAAATTGTGGTTTTAATAGTTGCTCTCTGGGGGATTTAAAAGGGTCTCATTGTTCTGTTTGGCAGATATTAAAAAAAATCACAAACTATTTGGGATTTAAGAGCCAAGCACATGACTTCAATGGGACTCAGCTCATGAAATTTAATCATTTGACCCCACTTGTGGCCAGTTTACACGGGGAGTCTCGTGGTCACATGCCGGGTTTTTTGAGTCCTCTGCAAAGTCATTGTTCAGCTCCGAATTTGTAGAAATCTATACATTTCACATTTCTAACAAAAAAAGGAACATTTTTAAGTCTAAGGGCAGAGGGAGAGCTCGACCGGTGTGTGTATTTGGTGTATTCAGATATGATTTTATTTACATGTGCTCCATTGTGTATTGGTGTGAATTTAGAAGAGAATGAGTATTAGTATAATAAATGCTTTAGCTGGGTTCTTTCTTTCTTTTTCTTTCCTTCTTTCTATTTTTTTAAACAAATGCAAGTCCCCCAGGCTCCCCGTAATTCAGGTTACTTGCTGGTTTTCTGCTCCACACTGGCTTTCCCTCATCAGCAGGGGGCTGGGCCTGCCTGGAAGCCTGAGGGGCTACCCCATATTTTAAAATGACAGTTTTCAAAATGCTTGCGTGACTTTTGCCCTTCCCTTCCAGCTGTGGCCCCACCCTGCCCCTGCTTCCCGACCCTCAGGGGCACATATTTAAAACAAAGACCTTGGTCTTATTGCTTCCCTCCGATGAAGCCATGAACTCCAAGGGAACTGCCCACAGAGATGTGCCATCTGGGGGTCTCTCGTCACTGCCCCTCCACCAGCTCTGTTCCACCCACTTGGCCCCTGTCATGGCCCAGGCTGGAGACCAGACCAATGGGGGCACCTTGGAGCATCCCTAACTGGTTCTTGTTGTGTGTAGCACAGGACGCTGTGAAGAGGAGTGGGTAGCCATGGGTGAGAACAGGCAGAAGGGCAGAGGGAGCCCAGAGCCCACCTCTTCCAAACCCCTGATTTTAGGACAAGGAAATTGAAGCAGGGGGAACACAAGTGTGGCCTGGGAAGCACGGGGCTGGACAGAGACTCCATGTCCAGCGTTCTGTGTCCTTTTTCACTGTGCTGTGATGTGTGTGCCAAGGCCATACCCTGCCACCCAGACCCTGCTGTCATCCTGCAGGCTGCAGGAAAAAAGTCCCAGGGCCAGGTTCTGACTTCCTGGCATTGGCTTGGAAAAGTTCTCTGGACTTCCTTGTGTTTCCAAGAAAAACACCTTGGCAAAAAAGGATGTCAGTCCTATTAACCTGAGCATTCGGATTTTAGCCCATCCGTGGCTAATGAAGAGACTGCTGAGTCCCAAATACAGCCATTCGCCATCAGTTTTCTGTCCTGACACCATGACCAGGGCTTCACACACAGCAGCCATGATTTCCTGCACATAGTGGGTGCCATTCCTCCAGAGGGTATTCATTGCTCACACCCAGTGTGTAGGTGTGCATGCCTCACACATGGAAGGCTCTGTAGGTAACAGTGTTGTTGCTCACCCACACTGCTTGGCCTGTTCCTCACACAAGAGCAATAGTACCCTGCACCTAGTAGGTGCCCACTGCCTCACAGGAGTAGTGCCCAGTGTTTGCTGAGTGACTCTCCATGAGCTCTGCCTGCTTCTTGTCGGGGAGCCTGAGTTTGTCACGCATTTCTTTTTCACAGGAGGACATGACAGGCGATCTTGTGGGGAAGGCCAGTGGATTCTGTCACATCCTGCTGAGTCAAGAAGTTCAGTATGAAAGAGAAAGGTAGTCAGACTGAAAGGACAACTTATGATATGAGAAGCATTGTTGGGCTGAGGCCTCCTCACAAAAACCCTCATTGAGGTTGAAGTGGGCACCAAATTCAACGTGACCTCTCTAATCACAGCAGGGAGGGCCCGGCACACCGGTGTGGCCTCTGTTTGCAGATCCTCCTGAGTTCCAGGGAACTGCCTGCTGCCACAAGCGTCCCCTCTGGGCTGTCACATGAAGGGAGATCCAGAAATTTAGGAGGCCTCTCCAAACCCATCAGCTCCAAAGCAAAGCTGGCCAGCCTTGGCCATTTCTTCCTGGACCATTTAAAAACCATTTTTCAAAAAGCATCTTGTGCTTTGGATTTTTAATTTCTTACTACTCGTTTTGTACCTGAGATTTTGCTATGGAGAACTGATTTCAGTAATGAAGTCAGACAGACAGTATGTTTTTATCTGCTTCAAGTCAGGTGTAACCTTAACAAAGTCCTTGAAAACATCAGTGCCCAAGATCAAGGCTCTACCATTTCTGGGTTGGGTACCTATATGCATTAATTACTCTAAACTTTTGTTTTCACATCTGAAAATGGGACAATTATAACAATTTTCACAGGACTGGGTGAAGAAACTCTGCATAGTGCTTCTCATCCCACATCCAGAGAGACAGTGGACTGGTAGCTGCCCCTGCCTTGGGCCCAGTGAGTGGGAAAAAACCAAACACACAAGGCCAACACCAGCCGCCCCTTTGGGCAGAGAGACTTCCCAGAGTCCCTCAGATCTAATTTGCCAGTTGACTGTCCTTCAGGCTCTGGGACCTCTAACTGTCAATGTATTAGAAGCCTGAATCCCTTCTAATACCAGCTCGGGAATGGTAGTAGTGACAATAAGCACTGTTCTTGGCTGAAGGTTCTGAACCCCGAGTCTCACTGTTTTTCTCCATGAAATTGAGCATCTGGTTGGGGACTGTCCATCTGAGACACTTACTGATAGACAGTTTCAGTTTTTACCCAGCCATTAGGTGTGTTGTTAACATTGGCTGACCTGCTGGCCCCAGGGACCAGAGCTCCAGGACCATCTTCAGCATAAGGTTTGTGGGGTGTTTGTGGTATCGAGAGAATGGCCTGAGCCATTGCATGTGGAGCATTTAGGGGGCACAGCTGGTAACTCAGCTTGCATAAACCGCAGGGTCAGGAAATTTGGTAGTTGAGGAGGTCAGGCAGGAAGTGGGGTCACATAATGGAGCATGAGGGTGCCTTGTCTGATATGTAGGAGTGAGCCAATGACTTGGTAGTAGATTGCTGTCACAAGGGCAGTGGCCCAGAAGAGCCCTGCAATATCTCCCATAAGATGCCCACCTTCTCCTGGACACTCTTGGCTGGGTGATGGGTGGCCAAGTGCCCAAGAGGAGACTAAGCATCTGTCATGGTATCTTAAACAGTACACAGCAAGCCAGGACAGAAGGTCAGCCTGTCTCCTCTCATTCCTGATGAGAAGAAGCAAAGGTTTTTGTATGAGCACCCACTAGCAGAACAATCTGCATTCTGTTTCAGGAAAGGGAAGGACAACTCCATTTCCCTCGCTTTAGGAGCAGCATATGTATCTTTCAGAAGTGAGCTGTGGCCAGCTCAAGGTGTTCAAATCAAAGTTCCTCAGGGAGAACTGCATGAGGCCAATAGAAATCATAAAACTAGCTTTTAGGCCCCAAAAATTAAAAAAACAAAACAAAACTATACACTCTCATATGTTTTGACCAGAACAAATCTGTATGCTATAAAGGTTCCAAATATTTTTCCATGCCTAACACCAAAGACTTTAGAGGTCCCTGAGATGCTATGTGCATAGTTGTGTGTGTATCATGTGTGTGCACGCATGTCCATGCATGTTTGGTATCTTCTGGGTATACGTGCATGTGTTGATGTATGTGTGTAAACCTGTGTATATACATGTATATGTGCATACATGCATATGTACGTGTGGCCGTGTGTGCATGTTTAATTATCTTACCACTGTTACTGACACATCCTATGAAGTGCTGTGCTCAGTTTCAGTCAAGACTGATAGCAGCAGAGTGATAGTCACATAGCTCGTAATGTTCTGTGTCTGTGCTGTTTCTCTTCCTACCGTATTTTACACTAGCGTTGACCAAGAACATCTGAAGTACGTCAATTAACCATGTGGCACCAGACTGAAGAAATCCTCGTCCCAGCCTCCTTCTTCCACACCAGCCCCTCAGGCTGCAGTTCCCAGTGCTGTCTTCTCATTCACCAAGGAGCCAGTTCTGTTCTCTCTACACATATCCCAGATGTGACCCTGTCTTCCCATCTCACTGCCAGGGGCTGGCATCCTTCTTTAGCCCCACTGTCATTGTCCCTAAGTGCCTCCTTGTGAGTCTCCTGCTTCCCCTCTTCTTCTCGAGCCCCCTTTCACACTGCAGCCAGAGTGCTTGTCCTACTGATATTTGATGCCCCAGTTTCCTGGAGCCCCAGTCTTCCTCCCATCATGTATCTCCAGAGGGTTCGCATCACACTCAGACTCCAAATGGACAATCTCAGCCCACTCCACTGCTCTTGCCAGCCCCATCTGCAGCCTCATCTGCAAGCCATGGTCAGCTCTGCCCTGGCACTTCACCCTTGAGTTTCCCTGGCTCTGGAACGCCCTCCTGCCACCTTCACCAAGCTTCTTCCTTCAGCTCTAGGTACACAGAGCCTAACCCATCCATCTGTGATTATATTCCAGTCATCTTTTCTCCCAGGAGCTGTGCACTGGTGGCTGCTGGGGACCTTCTAGTCTGCTTTTCATTCACCAGGAGCATGCAGGCTCTATGAAGTCAGGATGTGGTCATGTTGCTTCCCCCAGTGATCGGGTGACACTGTGCACAGTGCAGGGACTCACTAACCAGCTCATAAATGGCTATGTGAAGGAATGGGCCACCTGGAATGGAGGCAGTTTAACCTATCTATGGAAAAGGTACTCGAGGCTAGGTGAGATCCAGCGTCTTGCTCACAGCAACACAGCTTCTATGTGCAGAGCCCGGACATAGGCAGGTCTTCTGCTGCAAAGACAGTGTTATCCACAGTGGGGCACAGAAGGTTCTAGACTGCTTTTACTGATGGTGGCACTCAACTCACAGGCCAGGGAAGTAGTGGTTTCAAAGCAGGTTTTTCCTTCCTGGGAGGCCCTCCTCACCCCTCAGAGACTCCTGACCTCTCCTCAGCCCCTATCTTTAAGACATCTGGAAAATTTACCTCAAGTATGCATAGGGAGGCATCTGATGCTGTGTATGTGGCTTGGAATTTCAGTATGCATGTTTCTCACATCACCTTATAAACCTGCCAAGATCAACACTTTGCTGTTTTCTGGACAACTCAGGTATACTTCTTTCCTAGTTCCATGGTTGCTTCTCTGCAGATACTTTGGACAACATCATATCACCTCAACTGCCTTGCTTAGAACTCTACTTTCCCTCCTAACAAAAAGTTACAGCTGCAAGGAAACCCCAGGCATTTGAGGGAGCACAGGTCCAGTGTGGTGGTGCATGGTGAGGCCACTCCTGGGCTGGGAGAAGCACATGTGCCCACTTACTTCAAGGCAGTTAATGAAGGGCACCCATGTCATTACTTCTACATGTTGCTTTGAAACACATATTTATTCTACTCTGGCTCAACAGTTGTTCTCCAGCGTCCACGGCTGCCGAGCACACCTTCTTCTAAGTTTTATCTTATTCCACAATCTTCCTCCTCTCTTCCCCTTCTCTTTCTACATCTCCTCTGCTTTTGTCTTCTATTGTTGTTACCTTCCTTTTCCTTTTACTCTTCTTTATTCTTTGCTCTTTCTCTTCTAACTCATTTTCTGATATCCTTATTTTAATACTGCTAAGCTCTCTCACCTGGGACAGAATAATCATGGAAATTCTAGCAGGCACAAATGTTCTTTTTCTTTTCATTTTTTTGGCAGTGCTTGGTATGGAATCCAAGGGGTTGTGCATGGATGGTGGGTAAATGCTCTACCACTGAGCTTCCTCCCCCATTATTTTTAAACTTTTTAAACATTTCAAGATAGGGTCTTATTGCATTGTTCCCTCTGACCTGGAGCTTGGGATCTTCCTGCCTCAGTCTCCCTGGTAGCTGGAATTGCAGGCAGGGTTTTTAGCATTCACATGATGGGTATGTGTATACATGGATTCCAACAATAGCTTGAGTACCACCTCCCCGTTGTGGGTACTTTTTCTAAATTCAGGCTTCTGCTGTGCGGACAGCAGCTGAAAGGAGGAATGGGTGATTTCCTTGCGCATCTATTTTCCCTCCCACCTTCACTTCGTGTTTTCTATTGCGTGGGTGCGAGACAGAATGCACTTGAATTACTGTACAGTATGAGGCAATTTAATTAAGAATATACACATTAGAATTTCAGTGGGATTGCCTATTTAATGTTACTTTATTAAGCCTTCTATCAAACCCTTTTTTATGTATATCAGTTGATATACAATTAATCTGTTCTCTTGTGAGAAAAAAATAGCACCTGAGGTGAATGAAAAGTGTCAGATGATAATAATTATAAGCAGCTGTTCACTTGGAGCACCTCTGGCCTACACGGGGGATGCTGTGAGCTACCACTCCTCACAACAGCCCACCTCATTAGACTTGACCTTCCCAGCTGGGGATTTCATTTGTGTTTTTTTAATGGGTTTGTATACCGCAAATCACAACACCTTATGAAGACGGAGTCTTTGTAGCTGCAACAAAAGAGAGCATGTGAGTTTACAAAAAAGCAGCAGCTTCCCCTGGCTAGCAGGGTACCTGCTGTAATGCAGGTAACTTTTCAGCCACTGGCTGGGGAGCGATGCACCACCTGAAAGTCTCAGCTGAGATAAATGCATTTCCTTGGCTTTGAAGGGCCTCTGCTCCATGCAGCCACCAGCAGTAAAAAAGTAATTGCCGAGTCCTGATTGTGCTTTGGAGCCCGATGACAGCCCACTTACAGCCAGAGCTCCAAAGCCACAGAAGCCTGATTCCCAGCAAGACCCAGTCCCCAAACTTGGTGTCTTCCCACACATAGTCCAGGACAAACCGGCAGCCGTCGCTGATCAGACACCAAAGGAAGCACAGATTATAGATGCAGATGGAGGAGCCGGGATGAGGTGGGGGAGCCTTTGGAAGACCATCTCTGGCTTTCTTTTTTCCTTTCCATTTATGTTTGTAATAAACTCACTCTCATACAATTAGCCTCAATTGTTTTTATATCTTCTGAGGCAATAATACAGGCAGCCTGGGGAATACAGTAGTAATCCGTATACCTGTGTTCATTTACCCAAATCACTATGGTTACAGCCAGGGCAAACTGTTTACTGTGAGGATCCAAGAGCCTCTTTCCAGCTACTAATGACCTTTCTGCTCCTCCAATAACATCAACAAACCAGGGAGGCTGCCCACGCCATTAAAGCCAATTGCCTCTCAAGTTACTGAGGGACTCGAGCGTTTCCTCATTTATTTTCTCTCATCTGATGTAACTCACATGCCACTTTCTTGTCTTTAAAGAAGGGGAAAAACTGTGGATTATTGATTTGCTTCTGAACAGAAGACCAACCTAAAAGCCCCGATGAATTGTCACTCATTATTGAAATTACTGAACACTAATTAAACTGGCAGCTCAAATCCCAGCAGGCCACACTCATCTGAAGCTGAAATTCAGACACTTGGGCAGTGGAAGAGAGAGAGTGTTAGCAACCACCGGGATTGTAATAAGCTTTGCATTAATTTTTGTTTCTTAAAGGCGCATGGCCCTGTTTGTTGTGGCTTAGACAGCCAACACCCCTGTTAAGGCAGAACAGCTGGCCCAGGTCTCCTTCCTGCCTCTGTGCAGGAATTAGTGAGTCTACTCCGTGGAAGAATTTCTCAGTATCATTCAGCTCTGGTCCCCTGGTGAGGGCAGGGCATGCAGCCTACATGCCTCCATAGGAGGATAAGAGAGCAATGGGCAGCCCCAGGCAAATGAGTGGTCCAGGAGGGCTGGTAATTCATATAGGTGGCTTTGGTGGGAGGAAACTGAGTCAGACTAACCACACGTGACAATACAGGCTTCCTAGAAGCAAACGCTGTGGAACCTTTCCATTCATTGAGCCTGATTCACCTTCTACAATACACTGTGGCCTATTTTCACGGCTGCACAAATTCCATATAAATTATGCATGACCATTGGTAATCCACCTCCTTTGGCTGTGCCTAAATAGTAGCCCCTCATTTGTGTAGCTTCAAAGGGGGCCACTTCTGGGGAAGGGTCTGGTCCAAGGCTGAAATTGAGAGTTAATGTCCTGTAGTCATTGGAAAAGCAGAGTAATTGTGCCTCCGAAAGGCTCCTGCATGGAGCCAAGGTATGAATGAGAAGGAACTGGCAGGTGCTGAGTGGCTCACCTGGCATGTTCAGACAAGGTAAACAATGAGGCTATTGCTTTTATAATTTTTTTGTTTTAAAAAAAGATATATTTTCAAAAGAGCAAACCTCTTTATAGTATAAATTTACTTTATCAGATTGCTTCCCCCGCAAACAATGAAAAGTTCTAATAGGATGCAGGTAAAGGAGGTTTTGGACATAGGGGTGTGGTAGGAGATGCCATGGTGGTGGGGATGCTGCTCCACTCCTGGCGAGTTCTTAATAGGCCTTGTCACCACTAGCAGGTGACAACCACCAACCACACATCATCTTAAATATGTACCACCTTGGAAACTTGAACTGTTGGAAACCGTGAGCCTCAGACAGAAGTTGACGTGAGTCACAGTTCTATTCTCACAGCAGAGGCTAAGCATGGGGTTGACAGGGATGGCTGTTGGGATGAAGAGGCCCATGCTGGGCACTGCTTGAGTCTCCAGGAGCAGCATCTGGGGAAGCTGCTCACAGGCTTCCCTGGGTCTCCCTTTCAAGACCACAGTGAGTTCTGCAGTTATCGTGATCTGTGAGCTCTCTGGAGGGATGCTGAGATCCCTGCTGTGGGAACAAGGCTTGGGCTGTCCTGTTGGTCTCTGTCCTGTAAGGGCTGGCCACATAAGCACTCAGGCTTTGGGAAGCCTGGCTTTTCCCAGACTTGCATCCAGAACCAGGGTGCAAGATGCCAGGACTGTGTGGAGGGCTCTGTTGTCTTCTTATCTGTTGTCCAGCTGCCTGGCTGCAGGAAAATTGGTTACTTCTACTCTTCATTCATCAGGCAGTGTCCTCTTGATACCTCTGATCATGCTTCGACCCTAAAGGCTCAAGGAAATCATGCACTGACACAATTAGTGCCTCGCATATGAAAATACTCAGTAGAACTTTGGGTAACACTTGGCCTGTGATGTAGCCATGCTCACACTGTGTCACCTGGGAGGATTTTGGCATGCTCACAAACTCTGTATAGGCCATGCATACTTTGTACCAGTGAGCAATGGCATATTGCATCTTCTCTTAACTCCTCCAAGTCCTCTTTCCACACATCTCTTGCTTTGCTTAATTTGCTTTGTTCATTAATTTGCCACTCTTCTAAGACATGTTTAAAGCTTGCCTTTCATTTTGAGTTCAACACAGCAAGTTTTATCATTCTCTACCCAGTCAGTTAAGAAGCTTGCAAAATTGCATCCTCACAGTTTTGGAGAGGGTGACAACTTACATTTTGATCCTCATTGCCGGGGTCCTCTAAGACCTCAATGTGAGTTATACTGCATGCACACACAGCCTGACACACATATGCTGACACTCATATGCACATCCACATGAACATAGCTACATATGCCAGCTCATTTAGTCTTATTTTAATACTAAAATATGTGCATTATTTTGTACTACTAATATCATTGTTAGCTATGAGTATTTTTTGTTCAGATATAAGCCTCATTGAAGTAAATCATTTGCCTAATGTCACACAATCAATAATTAGATGAACAAAAAGTTAACAGGATAAGACATTAGATCAAATGGGAAATAAATTTTGAATAGCTAAATGGAGCCAAAGGAATATAGGGTCAATGGATATTGTCTTTCAGAGTCATTAGTTAGCTTATAAATCCTGTTTTTCCCAGTAACTAAAGCAATAGGAAATTATAGTCAGTTATTGGATTCAGTTGGACCATATACAAAGACACGGCTGTTTGTGAGCAGAGCAGAGTTTGGCGTGATTACTGTCAGTTGCCCAAGCCCTGTTGGTTCCAGGGTTTATTATATTGATAGCCTCTTAGGCATAGCCTGGACTTGTGGGTATCTCAAAGTTAAACAAATGAGCAAGGCAACGAATATTTAAGTACTATCAGTGGTATTTGTATCCCTTTTAAAAAAGACTAATTGTGTCTTTAAAGCTAGATATTTTGTCTTCACATCCACTATCATTTCTAGGTGACCATAATATTTCGTTCTTTTTTCTTTACTGAAGTAAGCATGCTATCTTTTATAACTAACAGCTTAATGGTACTGGTAAACCTCAAGTTTTAAATGTACCTATTATGGCAAAGGCCAAATGTGTGGATAAGATTCTTAAAGATTCTTAAGATTCTTTTGTTTCAGCCAGATCTTTCCCCAACTTTTACCTTACTTCCAGGATGTTATTATGATAAGTACTATTTTAGTTTTCTCAGGGTACCCTATGGCAATAGACTGGTGGCACAAGCAGCACACATTTCTATCCTCACAGCTCTGGACACCGGGAGTCTTAGTTCAAGGACAAGTAGGGTCGATGAAGCTCACTTCCTGGCTGCCATCTCTCCACATCCTCACAGGCTTTTCCTCAGTTTGTGCATGTGAAGAAAGACAGGGCAAGTTCTTGTGTCTCTTCTAACAAAAGGACACTGATCCTTTTGAATTAGAACCCTGTTCCTATGATTGCATGTAACCCTATTTACTTGCTCTGCCTTCCCATTTTTTTTTTATTTGAAAGAGAATAAAACAAAAGGGGGCAGTACAGAGCAGATCAGAAGAGGACAACATAGGCAACACAGTACTTTACATTAAGTCAACTGGACATCAACAGTATCTAACACCATATCTCTTACTCCATCTCTGAATATAGGCAAATTAGGGGCTAGTGCTTCAATGTATGAATTTAAAGGCTATAAGCCCTTAGCCCATAATATACATGTGTACTTAGAAGTTAATGCTTTTGCTATTGCTTCATTATTATTATTTTGCTTTAATGTTAATTTTTTAGAATATCCCCAAATATATATTATTATTTTTACTCTTTACCTTTGATTGTTCCTAATTTTCAGCATGTTCTTTTTTTTCTTTTATTTTTTGTCCTACTGACATGTATCTTTAAATATTTTTCAGCAGAGACCTTGTTTTCTGGTTCCTCAACCATCTGAAAATATCACAGTTTAACCTCATTCTTTAATGGTAACTTGAGTGGATGTAGAATTGCGGGCTCATAATGAAGAGGTCATTCTGCTATTTCCTGGTCCTGTGGAGGTGGATGAAAGTCTGTCTTTAACCTGATTACGCTTATTTGGTAGGTCAGCAGTTTTGCCTTTAGTGGCCTTTACACATTTCTCTCTGCATTTCATGTCACAGTTACATTGTGCTATGTCTAGTTGTGATTTTTTTAACCATTCTTCTTGGATTTTGGACGCATTTTTTGTTGTTTTGTTTTGTTTTGTTTTTTTAATTTAAAGAGAAGAAAGAAAAAAAAGAAAAAAGAAAAAAGAAAACAGAATTAAAGGGTAGCAACAATACAGAATTCCAAGGAAGAAAGGAAAAGAACAACAACAAAAACCCTAAGAGATTATTACTTGACAAATTACATACTGACTTCTTGGAAATAGTTGTTCAAATTATAATGTTAAAACATGTAAAGTAGACATTCAAACAGTGAGCCTGGTCACAGTTCTGCTCCATGATCTGACAAAAACAGCAATATGGTCATCCATCTTACCCACTCAAATATACATTCAATTATATCAAAAGGGTAAAATTAAACACAACAAAACAGAACAAAGCGGATCACAAAAAAGCAATGTAAGGGACATAAATTCCAAAACTAGACAAACGGAGATATTCACTCTCTATTGTATTGACTCTTGTTTTCTTCCAAATAGTTGTCCATATTGTCACTTACAGGTAATTCACATGAAACAACCTAGTATGGAATTGATCTGAGCAGGATGAGGAGGGCATTTCAGGTCTTCAAGACCAGACAATAGGGAAGCCAAGAATGGCTGTCATAGTGTCTCTTGTTCTCCTAAAAACAGCTGTCCATACCTTCATGTGTGTTGAACTTAAACAAAACAAAACAAAACAAGCTAAAATCACTTTGAAAAAAGAATGATAATTTTGCTGGATTTCACATCATGACATTATGGAATCAGCACTGGGCACTGTAGTGTCTCTTTTTCTTCAAAGTAGTTGTTCATTTCAACATGTGTTATATAGTTGGTTCTCGTAAACTGTTTATAAGCTCTACACATGCATGAGTCTCTACATGTATATCTATCCTTTCTGTATTAGAGGTAAAAACAAAACAAAGCAAGATAAAACAAAACAATTCCTAGAAAAGCATGAAGCAAAAAAGTCATATATAACCGCAAT
>PVJX010010233.1:0-57846 GCA_004027295.1 Dolichotis patagonum
TTTCACTCTATGCATGGCTTTATACTATTGTGTTATGTTTGATATTATTGTATTTGAAACTATGCTCAACTATAGCAGAGTAAGAGATATGGTGTTAACTACTGTTGATGTCCAGTTGTCTTAATGTAAAGTACTGTGTTGCCTATGTTGTCCTGTTCTGATCTGCTCTGTACTGCCCCCTTTTGTTTTATTCTCTTTCAAATTAATAAAAAAAATAAATTGCTTAGAGAAGAACTAGGATTGCAAATTCCATTTACTATCATTGCTGGTATTGTACTGGTACTTAGTATATGTTGTATCAATTTCATTAATAAGCTTATATATTTTTAAACGTTATAGATGATATTTCAAAAACTTACTTTTCTAAGATCACACAGCTAATCAAATTGCAGAAATAGGATTTGAACCTAGAACCTAGATTTATCTGACTACAAATCAAAATGCTATATTGTTCATGCACATGGTCCATGAATATCTCAAAGCCAAATTTATTTCTCCAAAATTCTCCGTGCTTGATGTTTTTTCTCTTACTAGGGTCTTTTGATACTAAGCACTACTTTTTATCAAAATGCTCAAGCTAAGAACCTTGGAATAATCTTAAGGGGTTTCTTTTTTTTTTTTGGTTCCTATTTCCGCACGTCAATCAGTTTGTTTCTCTGTCTCTCTCTCTCACCCACACAAGTACACATGCACATGCATGCACCAATGCTTTTTTCAAAAGTCCATCCCATTTTCTTATTATGGTTTTAGCCTCACATTCCTTTCTTGCAATAGTATTGCAGTTGCTTCTCAGCTCATTTATCTGCTTCCATTCTTGTTTTCTGATTTATCCAAGGCAAATATTTATGGACCTTGTAACATACTATGTAGAGATGAATAACATCTCATTTATGCAGGAGTTAATATTTCAGTTCACTCAGTCTTATGAATCAAAGCCTCAAACATCTGTAAGAAAAGGTATTAGGAATCTCTGAATACCAATTTCAAGCCCTATGGAAAGGTTGAGGTTGCCATTCAGGAGTTTACTGGCTTTTTATTTTAAATAAAGTTCAGTAGTTTAGTTAATACTTTTGTACATAATATCGTAGGTACAGAAGCAGTACACATGAAAACCTGAGCACTGCTAGGGGAGAGCCATTTAAAGCTTTGCCACTCAAAGTATGGTTTCTGGGTCAACATCATCCGATCATCGGGAGTCTGGCTAGAAATTAAGAATGTCAGACTCCATATTAGACCTACTAAATCAGAGTGTACATTTTGACAATATCCCAGGTAATCTAAAGACACTTTAAAGTTTTAGATGTACTGATTGAAGCAAGTTAAAAACACTATCTGAAAATTGGGGGTGCTAAATCATATTTCCATTAAGACTTATACAGGCAGTTTTTTAAAATAAAAAAAAAACCTGTTAATAAATTTTAGATGACTGAATTGCTTTTTTAAAAAAAGGATTTATACCAGGAAATTTATTAAAGTTTTCTGGAGTAATGATTGAGAAGCAGACTATCAGTTGGAATTATAGCTAGAAAAGGAAAAGGAAATTGTCACTAACCAAGACTTTACTATCCTTTTAGTGATCAAAGTGTAGGTATGTCTATGAGTGGCTCACATTTGAGAGATTAAGTTTACACAAAAATGTTGAGAACTACTGGGTAATGTTTCTCAGACTTTACATGAATTTAGATCTGATGGCTGAGAATAACTAGTATTCATCTCGAGGTCATAGTATTCACTATAATCATGAAATATTTATTATCAGGCTGTACTATTAATTTAAATTCTATTTTAATTAATATGATTCAAAGATAAGAAATTCACTACAACTAGAAGCAATAAGCAAAGTAATTAGCTCAAAATTTGTTATAGGCTGTTGTGATGTTTTTAAATCAAAATTTTCATAAATAAAAATTAGACATATGGAATAAGAAGGAATGTTCCTAGCATCCAGATAGTCTCTCTAAATATATTTTTACTGTTTCTTGAGAACCATGTATATTGTGGGCAGCTGTTGAAGGTGGAGATTAATCACATGTGAGCGGCTAAAACAAGGCCATCCCAGAAAACACAAAGAGCCCAAGACAAGCTAGGTAAACAAGCTGTTCCAGCTCCAATCAGATAAGGGGCCCAGGCCAGCCAGGTAAACAAGTTACTAGGCAGCAGGGTTGAAACTGACCTTCTTCTTTTGAGGGTATAAATAAATGAGCTACAGTGGTTGAGCAGTTTCTCCTCTCCCATTAGGACAGTAAGGGTTCTAACTGACCCTAACTTTTTGTCTCTTTATTTTCTCATACTCTCATTTTCCTTCCTTCCAGGGACATCTAGAGCTGTAGCCAGTCACTATAGTGTATTTTTAAAATAATACAGTCCGAGTTTGACTATAAATTTACAAATACTGAGAAAACTCCTCCTTCATAAGTTGGGAGACTCCTGATACAAACAAATATATTTATTGCCACTTTTGAAAGAATTAGCTTATAGTTTGACTATCATGTGAGAGTATAATATAAAGTCTGATGATGATGCTGAAAAATATCAATTGATAGTAGCAGGAATTAAAACAATCCATAAGTGGCATGGAATTAATCTCCTCGTATATACCTAAAAGAATCCAAAACACGTCTAAATAAGGAATTGTACATACGTACATTATCCATGACAAAAATTTGGAAAAGCCCAATGTTTCATTAACTGATAAATGACCAACCAAATATGGAGCATATATACAATGTAACATTACCCAGCAATGAGAAAGAATGAATTACAGATATATACTATGATACAGAGGAACCTTGGAAAGGGGAAATCAGTCATAAAATGTCTACATATTGTATGATTCTGTTCATATAAAATGTTCAAAATAGGCAAAACTATAGAGAAAGGAAACCATAAAAATTTTTTGAGACTGAAAATGGGAACATGAATTAATTGCAAATGCATATGAGGGAATGTTCCGAGATTATGATATACTCAACATACTGTATCTAGTAAACACCATACAAATGTACTCTTACAAAAAGTAAATTTTTATGTATGTTATACTTCACAAAAGCTATTAAAATTTCAAAAAAGTTAAAAGAACTCCCACAAACTTGAAATAAAGTTAATTCTCTAAAAATATAAGCATCACACACATGTCCCTGGCATATTATCATTTAAGAGTTTTCTGTACATTTGACTTGCTAATCATGGTTCTGGGGTATTCCAAGCATCTGTGTATTTTTCAGGTTTGACAAAGGAAAGAGATGCATTTAAGTTATTAAAAGCATCCTAATACTCATACTGCCAAAGGGAAAGGCGAACGAAAATTTTAAAATACTTAAAGATCTTATGCCATGCATAGTATAAATATGAATTGGCATCTAGTTCTTTTTTTTAAACTTACGTAATATTACTGGTCAATTTCATTAGTTTGCTGATATCCAGAACTAATTAATTCATAGTCAATTCAGTTATATAATGGCACCACTTCCTTTCTACATAATGATACCTATAAATATATGTCATACTAACAAGTTAGTTTTCATTAATCAAATATATCAGTTATCATTTACATCCCAATATTTTTTTCTCTCAAAACCAGGCAGACTGTATGTGAAAAGTTAGTACATGAAAGGTAAATTAAACACAAGATACAAAGTTTTATTTGAATATTTTATTTACATTTTATATTTAAAGAGAATCAATACAAATTGAGAAATATTTACAGCATTTCAAATCAGTGTATAAGAATGCAATGGTTTTACCCATTCTATATTCAGCAAACAAAAATACACATCTGTTCTATTTTTGTCTAAATTATGCTGGAATCTGCACTGGAAAAAAAATTAAAATAAAAGACAAGCCACGCAGAATACCAATAAAGTGCATTTTAAAATAGCTCTATTTAACTTTGGTGGATGAAGCTTCAAACTTTATATTAAGGCACCTGGAATTCCCACCCCCATTTTTTTCAAACACCAAAAAAAAAAAAACCCACATTCACAAAATTATAGTTACATGGACAGAATTTTAGCTTAATGTAATTTTAGCCTATATAGGCCAAATGTAAACTCAATTTTCAAAGTCGACATTGTTTGGAAAACATTGTCTACAGATTAATTTTACAGAACATTTGTGTTAGACCAATTCATGCACAAAGATCAATTAGCAATTTTTATATGACTTTGTCATTACCATTTCCAAATAGTATGGTAGTTTCTATACTGTGCTTTTTAAAATCTCAGGAGTTTGAGAAATAATTATACAATATTTTTATAAGAAAGCCTTTTGTCTATAATCTTGTGTCAAATTGGTGTCACCGATATATCAACAAATCCAGTCCATATTCTGTGATGAATTATACTTGATACTCACATGAAAATTTAACCTAATTTTAAAAAGAAACCCTTTAACTATTTTTCTCTTATAATCTTGTTCTATCAACTTAATGTAGTTTAAATAGACATTTCATGAAGAACTAGCCTAATGTTGCATTGCTTTTTACATTAAAATTCCAGATCAATATAAGCACCTGGAGAAAAACCCTGACACAGATAGCCCAAGCTAAAGTAGTATTATCTTTAATTAAGATATTAATAAAATAAAACGATTATAGCTATTCCACATTTTAAAAGCAATATGTTTTTATAAGAAAATTGTTATAAATAAAAAACATGACTACTTGGAGACAATCTTGAATGTTTAAAAATGTTCCTATCACTATTCAGAGGAAATCGGACTATGAAAACATTATAATATATTTGTGGAAAAAAAGTTAACAGATTAAATATTTAAGCCATTTAACTACAGTATAATATTAGTTATCTCAGAACTTTCAGTATCATTTTTATTTTATTAATTCTATCCAGTTTATTAATAGTAAACTAGCCCCTGATTGGCAGTCCTGTTATTACTAAATTTCAAGTTTTATATTAACACAGATTTTATGATTTAATTTCTGGAACAGAGGTTTCTTGATCAGGAGTTTCGTCTTCTTCAAAGGTTGGGTTGTCAACATGAGGAACAACATCCACTGCCACAGAATTTGCTTCATGGTTTACCAGCTGTAGATTTTCATCTTTTAAAAATAAATGGTAAATTTAGGATGATTTATTTTACCCTTGTCTTAAGACAAAATGTAACATTCACTTATAAGAAGCCTTTCTTATTGTATTCCATTCTATTCTGATTATGACACTGTTCCTTTAATAATTATATGATTGATGGTCTATTTTATATAAAGCATATATGACATTATTATATTGATTTATAATTACTCTGCCTATTCATGTATGTGTGGTTACTTCTACCTAGATTATCACCTCCTAAAGAGCAACAGTTATATCATTTCCTTCTTCTGCATGCTAAATATAACAGCTCTTAAACATGGCTGCATATTACTAATGCCTGGGCACTTAAAAATTACCACTTTTTTATACATATAATCTAATAGAAATGGATTTTTAAAAATCAACCAGTAAGGTGGGAGTCCCCAATATGTATTATACATGGTAACAAATGGACTTAGTTTGTATTGTAAATGAAGTATATAATCATCCTAAAGAGGGTAGGGAAGGTAAGAACTAAACCAAAGTAACTTTGGAAAACAGTATTTTAACTTTGTCCTTCATGTCTAAAAACAAAAAGAAGTGTATAGTAGTTAGTAAAACTGTTTTACACAAAAGTGTGAGGTAGTAATGCTGAAACTATTTTGTGTGTATTCTAGAATTGAACAATTAAGTAAATATATTTTGGATAAGGAAAGTCTTTCTACTTTCACTGTGAGAGAAAGTTTCAAATAAGAAAAAGGGAGACTAGAATGAAACCTGTGACTTTGGATTATAATCAGATATATCAGTGTGACCTCATTGTTTTTTAGAGAGGTGACTGATTGATACATACATACATACATATGAAGATAGAGCTCTAGTTGTATGTATGTATTTGTGTGAGTACATATATGTATTTCCTGATCCTGTTCATTCCTGATGCTGTTCATTTTAGGGGCCAGTCGCAATGACACCTTAGTAGCAATATGCATGTGTAGTGCCCAGATCTTGGTTTTGAAATACCATTCTCCAGTTGAAAGCCCCCTAAAGAAATGGCTTATTCTAGGGTTAAGAAAAGAAGCATACAACATTGACCTAGATTCTAGTCTAAGGATCTGTAAAATATAGCCCACAGAACCAAATCAACATTTAAGAATGGTTTTCAGGTTTTTAAAGGGCTATAAGGCAAACCAACCCCTCTCCCAAACACACACACACACACACACGCACACTGAAGAAGAAATTTATGACCTTCAGGGTCTAAAGTATTTACTATCTGGGTCGAAAGTATTTACTATCTGGCCCTTTAGAGAAAAAATGCTAATTCCAAACCTAGAACATCTTGTGGTACCAGAAAGTACAGAAATGGAAAGAACAAAGAACCCAATTTACATAAGTTCCTAATGATCCAATCTAGGACAATATAAGCAATGGATAAATCATGAGGATAATACAGAATGAAATAAATACCATATCTATGATTATTTATAATCAACAATTAGAAAAAGAACAGCTCTTCCTTAAATTAAAAGGATAACTAATAAATATAGAAAGAGTGGCAGAAATAGAAAATCCCTATTTGGCAACTACTTTGATATTATTTATTGCAAATAAGAAGCTTCAGTAATTGCTAAAATTAGTGACTAAAGGAACAATGAGAAATAGGATACTTGAGTAGTTTCCAGGTGTCTCTCCATAATATATTTAACAATTACAAAAGGAAAAATAGTAACTTTAAAGGGAGAAACACAATAGATACTATCCCTGACCAAGTGGACAAAGTTAAAATAATTTGCAACAAGAGAAGAACATACATGCTTCATAATATAGGGGATTGGGAAGGATATAGCATCACACGTCTGATGTTCTTACCAGGAAAAGATAATGAATGTAACAATTAGGAAACATCAGGCAAGCCTAAACTGAAGGGCATTCTGTAAAATAACAGGTAAAAATAGTCTTTAAAGTACCAATGCCATGAAAGATAAAGGCTGAAGAATTCTCACAGACTGTAGATTAATGAGATGACAACTGAACACAACGTGGAATCTTGGGACAGATAAAGGATATTCATAGGTTAATTGGTAAAATTTAAGAAAGTTCTGTGGCTTAATATTTAATCAACTAATTTCCTGGGTTTGATCATTGTATATGGTAATATAAGGTGTTCACATATGCAGAAGTAGGATAACATGTGTATGTAAGTTCTTTGTGCTATTTTTGAAACTTTTTTGTTAATCAATTTGAAATTATTTCAAAAGGAAAAAAAAAACTGCTTGGGCTCAATCGCTCATGGATTCTGATTTAACTGCTCTGAAATAGATTTCAGGCATCAGTAATGTTTAAAATCTTTCTAAATAATTCTGATGTACAACCAGGGCCAACAACTAGGAGCTTATTCAATAGTTCTCAAAGTGTTGTCCTTGGACAAGCAGCATCTGTATCACCTGGAAACTAATTCTCAGGCCTCACTCCAAACCTACTAAGTCAGAAACCCTGGTCGTGGCATCTCTTTTAATAAGCTCTCCATATGACTCATGGAATGCTTAAATTTGAAGACCTGAATTCTATAGTTTACCTCAATGATGTGATACATCAACATGAACTATTTGTGTGAGTTTAATTAGTAGGACCCCAAGTGAAGGAGAGACTGAAAGGGGTAACAAAAGTGACAGTAAATTTCTCCTTCTTGGGAGGGTTAAAGTGGAAGAAACAGGTAATTTCTTAGGACAAAATGAGTGGAAGGAATTGGCAGAATCAAAGTCAAGCTATGACTGTGGAATTACAGTTGGAAATTGGGGGACAGAATTGATTAAAGGGATATAATATCAACAGAGAGGGGGAGAGGAAAACTTTAGGATATCCATAGTTTCTGAATTGCAGTATTACTATCATTTATTTAGGTAAAGAGTACAAGAAGCTATATGGATCATCATTTCGTCTTTTTCTCAAATTCTGTCCTGCTTATCCACTTCTCCCAAAATACACCCACCAAAACAGAAACTGCAGATTGGAATTTTAAAAAAGCTAACATAAATTGAGTTATCCTGTACACTTTCCTTATCTTCACTGAGTTCTATGGAACACACCATGGAAAAACAAGCTCATCTGGGGTAAATAGATAATGATTATAATAGATAAAATATTCAACAGATTATTAAGATTGTTCTGACTACTTTATACTAAAAGAAACATCAGTCAATTAGATTTCAAGAAATACAAGATGCTTTTACATGATAGTATTCCTTGTGACATCTTCATAAATGGTGTCTATGGTACTGACAAACTTGTAAAGGACAAAGTTTTATATCAGAGGATGCTGAAATTTTTACAGATTTTTACATCTTGTTTATTAGTACCCTCTGGTTTTATGCTAACATATGATCATCTCAAAACCAGTATTGAAAAAAAAATCCTTCAAACCAATAAAAAACATGAAAAAGTTCGATGTTAAAGAAAGGGACAATAATTTTATAGGAGTTTTCTTTTTATAACTAAAAGAGTAACAAAATTCAAATTTATCCATTGATACAAAAATATTAAATTGTAATGTTAATTCAATGAATCCTGAAAAATCATAGTTTTCCATTTGAAGAACATGAGGTGTTTTCTTTTTTAAATCAGTACCGGGGATCAAACTCATGACCGAGCACTTACAAGGCAGGTGCTTTTATGCTGCTGAGCTAAATCCCCAGCCGCAGAACATGAGTTCTTGAAAATCTGGGCATAAATTAAGCTTTTACAAATCAAATTCCATTTTATTATTACAGGATTCATTTATTTTACTATCTGATTCATCTGTAATAGACAATGGCTTCTAAAGTTTAAAGTTTCTCAAAGGCCTCAAGAAGTGGTTAATAAGCCAACATTTAAATAGGTCAGAAAGAAGGTTTCTACTGAATGTTTTTATTGTGAGTAATCCTTACTCCTGATACATCTCATCTATTTCAGGTACATTTGAACAGTATGTGTATTAAGTTACAGTAGGAGCACATCCTTTATTGTATTATTTTATGTAGAAAAAACTGAAATGTGTCAATCGATTAAAACACAGGCATTCTCAGACACGTCTCCACAGTAGATCACTTGTGAAGCACTCCTTGCCAGTCAGTATGGTGGTACTTACTCGCTGACTGCACGTGTTCCTCCAGAGGTGGTTCATCTGCTCCCTGTACGGAAGCATACCCAGATGATGCAGTCTCACTGTGATTATCCTCTTCATGGACAGAGGCACTATTGGATGGATCACTGGATACAGGGACTTGTAAAGACACTGATCCATCTTCAACATCCACCTTTGTAAAGGATTTGAACAAATTAAAATATCCTTGGAGTACATGTTTTTCCTTGATATATCATTACAATGTTTCTTCATTGGTGACTGCTTCAGCAACGTTTCTTAACCTTTGAAACCTATAATCCTTTTGATCACAAAAATCTCTTGCTGGTACCAGTCAGAAAATTTAGGGTCATAATTGGGTCCACCAATGGGCTACACATATGATATATTCATTTGGGTAATGCTATCACTTCATAACATAATGACTGGTACTGTCATAATGCTGTCTCCTAGGGAAACTGAGAATTATTATTGTCTATTTATCTCTATAAGTCATGGAGATTTTGTTGAGCTTGACATTTATTATATTGAAAATAAGTTGTTTTTATCAAACATAAAATAATTTAATATTTATTATGCTTTCTTATGCCCAGTTTACTAGCCATTTGGTTACTATGTAACAATAGAGTGAAAAACAGAAAGGGGGACTACAAGTTTATATGGTCATCATCAAATTATGTCCAAATAAGTACATTTGAGAAGGAGGAGAAAAAAAGAAAAATGGAGATGGTACAAAATGGCACCTCATATCACTATGATGTAAATATATCTAGTTTTAGATATCAACTATATACGTGGTATACTACATAGTTAAACAAAGAGTTATTTTCCTAGATTCCTGGGCACATAAAAAGCATATTTATTAAGTTCTCTCATATAAATAGTATGGCAATGTTTACCTCAATTCCCAAAGCTTTGAGAATGTCGCATTTGCACATCGGGCAAGTCCTATGTTCTAATAGCCATGGGTCCACACATGTCTTATGGAAAATATGGCTAATGAAGGAGAAAACACACAATTAAGTTATCTGATATAAAATACAACAGCACTTCCCCTAATGTATAGCATCACGTTATACTACAATTTTAGTCTTTGATTTGATGTCTTTTCTGCATTGAAACACACTATTAATACAAAACAGACATCAAAAGAAAATTTGCAAAGTTCATCACATATTTTTAAACATAAAAGTCTTATTACTCTAGCTTCAAAAACAACTATTTTCAGGGCCGGTGGTTTAGCTCAGCAGCATAAGTGCCTGCCTTGGTAGCGCCTGTCTGGCAAGCGCAAGGTCATGAGTTTGATCCCCAGTACCAATGATCCCTGATACCAAAAACAAGAAATTTTAAAAAAGCATTTAAAAAAACAAAAAACCCAAGAACAACGATTTTCAGTTCTCATTACTGGAAAATGTTTACTTCCTGATAAAAGTAATTCAAGTGTTACAATTTGAATTCCTTAACTGTAAAAATGTTATAGTCATTCTCAATAACACAGTGTAATATAGTATTGAGTACAACATAATGCTGGTGCTTTAGGCAATGTGCAATGTTCCAAGAGCACCAATATTTAATAGTTAAGAGCATCAAGGGTAATAACAACAACCTTTAGGAGAGGAAAGATGATGATGGTGGTGGTGTGAGAGTGAAGACTTCCAAATAGGTGCTCATACATTTATTTTTTTCAAGGGAGTTGTTGGAATGAATTGGGGTTTTTTTGTTTGTTTTTTGAGACAGGATCTTGCTATGTAGTTCAGGCTGACTTTGCATTCATTATGTAGACCAGGCTGGCCTCAAACTTGCTGTAGTCCTCCTGCCTCAGTCTCTAGAGTGCTGGGATTACAGGTGTGCACCACCACGCCTGGCTCTGAATAAATATAACATTAAATAATCCTGTACTGGCTAGGTTCTAAATCTTCCATGGAATTCATTTATAACAAGTTGTACCCAGTTATGGAAGCTATGCAAATTAGACAATATAAGTTACTGTGTTATTGAAATATAAAGCATTTTTCTGTATTTAAATGAAAATAACTTAAACACTTTCTCTAAATCAATATGCAAACATTGAAAATAGTTTTTTCTATCATAATCACTTTTGTGTGCCACCGATTTTAATTGCTGGTATAAAGGAAAAACAAACTCACTTGCAGGTTAAGATGCGTATCAAATCATTTGGTTTATATAGTTCAATACACACAGCACAACTATCTCCATCAGGGCCGATTTCCTATGAGCAAATAGTTATTGTTACTCTGATAGATAAGAAAAAATGCATTAAATTTTGGAGCATGATCAAAATATACATATACTCAACTGCCATAAATTCCTATCAAAATCGTATCTCTAAGTGACTAGCTATAAGTTTCAATAGGTCATTCAAATTTATTTAGACTTAAAATGGGTAAAAGAATAGAGTTAGCAAAAGGGGAATAAAACAAATCATGGAACACTAATTTAGACTCTTCTTCCTTATTTTACAATTTATGTCATTAGTACAATTACTATATTTTCCCATTTAAAAATAAGGTATAATTTACATACAGTAAAATTTACTTACTGCGTACAGTTCTGCAAATTTTGACATATAGCGGTGTTTAATTCCCACCATAGTCAGGATATAAAATAGTAACATTACTCCAAAAATTCCTTAATGCTTTTGGATTATGGAGTTTTTCTCACTTCTAGTCTCTGGCAACCATTGTTTTCAGTTCCTACTGTTTAGTTTTTCAAGAATGTAAAATAAATGGAATCATGCAGTATCTATTCTTTGAATCTCACTTTCTTCATATAACATTATACACACAGGATTCATTCTTATTGTTGTACCAGTGGAGTTCCTGCACCCTTTTTACTGCTGTGTGGTATTGCATGGTTCATCCATTTACCACTTGAAGGACATTCAGGTTCTTTCCAGTTTTGGATAATAATGAATAAAGTTCCTGCAAATAACAGTGTACAGGTTTTATTTGAATGCAGGGCATTCCCCCTTTACTGTAAATATTTAGTGTGGCAATTGCACTTTCTGTTTTTTTTTTTTGAAACAAGGTTTCACTATGTAGTTCAGGCTGGTCTTGAACTCACTATGTAGCCTGTGATAGCCTCCTGCCTCAGCCTCCTGAGTGCTAGATTACAGGCGTGCATCACAATGCCCAGATTTCATAAGTGTATTTTTAACTTCATAAGAAATATCCAAACTCTTTTGTAGACAAAATCAGGCACATTATTAGTAACTCCATGAGAGTTCCAATTACTCCACATCTTGATCAGCTCTTCGCATGTTCAGTTGCATGAATTTTAGCTATTCTAATTAATGTACAGTAATATTCATTGTGGTTTTAATTCTGTCGTTCCCTAATGATCAGTGATTTTGAGCATCTCTTTATTCACTTGTCATCCATACATATTTTTTTGGCTTAGTGTCTGTTTTGTTTGCCTATTTTTTATTGGGTTGTCTTTTTTTTTTACTGCTGAGAATTCTTTATACTTCCTGGATACAGTCCTTTAAGAAATAAATGATTTGTAAATATTTTCTGCCAGACTACTCCTTGTCTTTTCCTTCTCTTATTTTTCTTTTCTTTTTTCTTTTCTTTTCTTTTCTTTTTTCTTTCTTTCTTTCTTTCTTTCTTTCTTTCTTTCTTTCTTTCTTTCTTTTCTTTTCTTTTCTTTTCTTTCTCTTTTCCTTAACCATTTCTTTCAAAGAGTATAAATTTTTAGTCTGAACAAATTCTTTTTTTATGTACTTGTTTTTGGTGATATATCTAGGAAATATTTGTGTCCCCCATCATGAAAATTTTTTTCTTCAAAGATTTCCTCTAAAAATTTTGAGTTAGGTTTTATCTTTAGATCTATGTTCCATTTTGGGTTAATTTGTAAATAGTGTATGAAGAACTACATTGGTACTTCAGTTCACAAACTTGATTCTTTCCATGATTCTGGTCACAAACTGAGTTGGACGAGAACTGAATCAAATTCAATGGTTAGGTTTAATGCTGATCTTCTGGAAAAATTTGATTTGGTTCTTGTCAGGTTCAGTTTGTGACCAGAATCATGGAGAAAAGAGAATTGAATTCATGAAACAAAGTACCACTGTAGTTGAGATTTTCTTTTTTCTTACAGTTATCCATTTGTTGTATAATTTTATTTTTTCTTCATTGGACTGCTTTGCATCATTCTGGAAAACAAATTAACCATATATGTGTTGGTCTATATCTGGATTCTTTCTGTTTCATTGATTCATCATAAGTCTATTCTTTATCCAAAACCAAACTGTCTTGACTAATGTAGTTTTAAAACAGTTTTAGCTGGGTGTGGTGGTACATGCCTGTAATCCCAGCATTTTAGAGGCTGAGGCAGGAGGATAAATGAGTTGGAGGCCACCCTGGGCTACACAGTGAGTTCAAAGCCAGCCTGAACTACATAGTGAAATCCTGTCTCAAAACAAAACAAAAAATAGTCCTGAAAATTAAGTTGTATGAATCATCAAAAATTGTAATTATGTATCAAAATTGTTTTGTTTATTGTAGTTCTATAGATTTTCCATATAAAGTTAGAATCTGCCTGTGAATTTTTCTAAAAGATCCAACTAGGATTTTTACTGAAACAATATTGAATTTCTAGTTTTCAAGGAAATGACACCTTAACAATGAGTTTTCTGATCTAGAAACATGGTGTATTTCTCTTTTTAGATATCTTTCTTTCATTAGCGTTTTTGCATTTTCAGCATGTAAATCTTATAGATAATCTGAAGTCTTATATCTAAGCATAGACTGCTTTTGGTGCTGTTATAAATGGTATATATTTTGATGAGTTTTACAGCTATTTTTATGATACATATTTTATCCATCAATGATTGTTCTCAATTGTCCTAAATCTGAAAATAAATATGCAAGCAAAATTGTATTGGATCATTGCATTAATTTGCTGTCATTGCTATAGCAAGTTGCTATAATTTAGTGGCTTAAAACCATACAACTTTACTCTTTTACTGTTCCACAGATTTTGCCAGTACTGTTTCTTCTTGAGGCTTCAGGGAAAAATCTTTGAATCACTCCAACTTCTTGTTTCCATTGCCATAACTCCTTCTTTCTTCACCTTATCAGAACACTGTGATTACATTTAGGACTCATCTTGATAATCCAGAATAATCTTTCTATCTCAATTTCCTTATCTTATTTGTATCTTCTAAGTCTTTTCTGCCATATAAGGTCGAGTTTATGTTCCAGGGTTTTGGACTTAGATATAGTCAGAGGTCATTATTCAGCCTACTCCCAGCAACAAATGCATATTTTAAAGCTAATAAGGTTTATGAATGCCAATGAAAAACATACTGGAAGAGTATTTAGTCTGAACAATGGTTTGGAAGCTTTGCTTTAAAACAAATTTAAAACTAATAAATGTACCTTGTCTCCTTGTTTCAGTGTGCGCAGCTGAAGCCTTCCAATAGCTTTTTTAGCATCTGCTTTTAATTGTCTCTGTAATAAAAATAGCAATTTTTATTAGGAAAATTGAAAAAGTAATTTTGCAATTAGAAAAAGTATTCTTTAAAAGAATTACAGTGAAAACAGAGTGGAGTAATAAATATTTATCATGTAAAAGTCAATGTATAAATACATTTTAAAAGAAAATTTAATTAGCTGCAATGAATGTCCCATTTTTCTGATATCAGGCATTTTTTTTTACTTACGGAAGCTTTTTCCATATATTTCCTTACTTCCTTAAATAGCATTTTTGGGACTACAATGTTAGAGCTATATGTAAGTATTCCAAATGGATTTTGATGCTATGATTTTTCAAAACAATTTTCCTATTTTCCAGCTCAGAGAACCTTAAAGTGCATCTTCTCTGATTCCTTTTTTGAAACATGTTTTGTAGAAAGCACATAGGACTTGGATTGAAATGAACATCACTTCAAAATTTGATTTTGTCACTAAATGAATAACTCTCAATAAGTCAATTTTTTGAACTTACTCATCTACAAAAAGAGGATAATACCAAACTTTATAGTATTTTTATTAGAAAAATTGCTGTTTATAACCACTATTGCCTAATAAGGGAGATGAATTGAGAGAGTAATCACCTTTTTTGTTTGAATGAGCACATAACTAAATCAGTCTGGATAGTCAAGGCTCATTTAGGGAATGAGAATTAAACCATTATGTATAATTGAATCAGAAGTGAAGATGGAGTGTGAGAGGAACTAAAAGGTAAAGAAATGATTTAAAAGATAGAAATCACTGAGAGACTGTCCTTCTATGGTATTGGTGTCAGTTTGGTTTAATGCTGCAAATAAATCCTTCCCTTCACTAAAATCTACTACACATAAGAATGCCTCAAGTGAATGTAATGTATATGCATACTGAAATAGATTTCATACCTCGGTGGATGCTGTGGTGAATATAGCAATAGCATGCACAGCATACAGAGATGCTAAGCAACCTTTGTATTTTCAACTGTAAAATGAACAAGCTTGGTAGAAATTCATCAAAAAGTAAATGCCTAGAACTAGAGGTCATTGTAGAATGTAAACAGCTTTGTCATTCCTCTTATAGTCCCTTCCTAGTAGGGTTGCCAGCTGGCACCTAGGTTACATAAATATTAGAAATTATGTCAGTAATGTATCTAGTATAATGTCTGACATATAGTAGCCAATCAGTGACATCAAAATATAAATTACTACTCATAAACATTAACATGTACTTGTAACATGTTTATACATATTTATAGTACATATATTTTGCAAGGAGATATTTCATAGTTCAGATATTTGAGGAATCTCCTTAATGCCTAAACCTGTCTCATATATAAGATAGCATTTTGTGAAATCTATTGGATTTAATACCATGAAAATTATTACCCAAACTATTTCTTTGTCCTCTCTCCCAGGACAGCAGAAATCTCTTGGATTGTTTCCTTACTTTTAAATATAGATTAACAGAAGTAATTAACAGAATGGTCTAGAGCCTACAAAGAAAAGAGGTATTAATGAAAATCCTTTAACCCCTGTTCTTAAAAGGAGCATTCTACTCTTTAAAATAAATTTTTTTAAAAAGGGGGCATTCTAGGATGGGCTTTACTTTTGAGCACAAATATCTTCCTATTTTGTTAGCTGCATTGTAAATAAATAATAAAGTGATAGTGAACCTAGGACACTCAGGATCTGTAGATCATCTAGCCCAACATTTAATCTGAGAGAGAAGACAAATGATGCCAAAAAGGAAGAATGTCTGGATCAAAATATCAGAGTTGGTTAGTTTCAGCCTCACTAAAGCTCAGTTACATTAAGGAACTCATCTGTGGCTTGGAACAGGAAGCTACTACTACTACTACCTTATGTTTATATAGTCATTATACAATTTTAAAACCACTGTTTTAATCCATTACCTCATTTAATTCTCATGAGAGTCCTCTGAAAGAGGTAATACTCTCATGTAAAGATGAACAACTGGAGGCTAGGAAAAGTAAAAATAACTTGTAGAAATGGCCATACAGCCTCTGAATGATAGAACTGTTACTGGAACTCTGATATTCATATTCCAAGAGTCCATTACAATACAACAACTCATAATTCAGCCATCTTTTGATGTTTTTCCAGTTCCTCTATTTTATGGTTGTTTTTTCATCAGTTTAGATGGAGAATTTTTACTGTGATTCAGGCATCCCAAAGAACAGGTGAATAGCCATGGACTGAGTTCCATATCTTTATTCTCAGCCACCATATTATTTGTCCAGTGGCCTGGCAGCCCTATCCATCCAGCTGCTCTCACAGCTCCCAGCCATTGTCCACACAATAGTGGCTGTCTGCCAGTCTGCGATCTTCTATAGGACAAGTAGTTACCAGGACATCAACAGATGTACCTGTGCTGGAGTCTTGCTGACTCACTGCCTCCTGGGTACCCCTCTTCATAGCCTGAACTATATTTGTGGCCATCTTGGGCTTTCAACTGCTTCCAATGGTATGCCAAACTGTGATAATCCTTTCAGAACAATCAGGACCCACGGGCTGCTGGCCCTGCCCTAAGCGTCCAATCTCTACTACTTTCTTTTCCCTTAGATTCTGAACTACTTAGACAGTGAGGGGAGAAAGATGCAAGTGAAAAACAAGAGAAAGCAAAGGAGTAGCATCAGGGAAGCAGTGATTTACTTGATGATATGTGTTTGATAATATTTTTTGCATCTTTAAGGCACTACTGATTTAGATTCAATTAATGAGCTTTATCACTAAATTAGGAAATGCTCTCATAAAGAAGTGATATCTATATTTACTTGATTAAGCTGATATACTTTAATTTCTCATTCTAAAATATTTAATTCAACACAATAAAAGTGTCTAAATCTCCATTGCTAATGCTCATCAATATATTAGGAATAAAAGACAAATATATAACTTTCTTAATTGTAACTAAGTTTATAATACATACTAATTTAAGGAACAGGATTATATGTCTGAGTCTATTCCCAAGAAAATGAAACTTACATTAAGACGAATGCTATAAAAGAGATTGGGAAGATATATCTATACATATACATACATACATAGATAGATATGCATGTATATATGGCAAAAATCTAAGTTGTCAGAAGATGTTAAACAAGAAAATTAATTCTAAAAGATCTCTAATAGATTTTCAGCATAGAATAAAACACTGTTTCATTAAACATTATTGTAATAAATTTTTAAGAGAAATTTAGATATTTTCAATAGTTTTTACTGAGTTTGTATAAAGAAAAGCCATTTCCTTTAAGTTGGGGCCTGACAAACAAATACATGAAGAAATGTTCACCATCACTGGTCATTCAAGAAATGCAAATGAAAACAACATTGAGCTTTCATCTCACACTGGAAAGAATAGCTGCCATCAAGAAATCAACTGATAACAAATGTTGGCGAGGCTGCGGGGGAAAAAGGAACACTGCTCTACTGTTGGTGGGAGTGCAGACTGGTGCAACCACTATGGAAATCAATATGGAGAATTCTCAGAAGCCTTGGAGTGGAAGCTCCATTCAACCCAGCTATTCCCCTCCTGGATATTTTCCCAGAAGAACAGAATTTCATATCTGTACACACATGTTTATAGCAGCACAATTTGTAATAGCTAAATCTTGGAAACAAGAAAGATGCTCGTCAACTGCAGAGTGGATGAAAAAGATGTGGTATTTTTACACAATGGAATATTACTCAGCTATTAAAAGGATGATTTAGAGGTCTTCATAGGGAAATGGAGACAACTTGAGACTATCCTCATTAGTGAAATAAATAAGAATCATATAAATATCACATTGTTTCTCTAGTGTAAAAAGTAATAAAACTGCATGTATGTTTAAGTGTGTAAGATAGATGACCATATTACTGTTTTTGTTAGATTGTTGAGCAGAACTGTTAACAGTCTCACTGTTTGAATGTCTACTTTGTATGCTTTAGTTTTGTAATTTGAACAACTATTTCCAATGGTGACAGTATGTAACGTATCCAGTGGCAATTTCTTAGTGTTTTTCTTTTATTTGTTGTTGTTGTTGTTTTGTTTTTTTTGTTGTTGTTTGCTTGTTTTTGTTCTTTTATATTTTTTCCCTTTGGAATTCTGTATTGTTGCTACCATTTTTCTGTTTTGTCTGGTTGTTTTTTTTCTCTTTAAATAAAATTTTAAAAAAATAAATAAATTGGGGTCTGAGACAAGTGATATTAGTAAAAAGAAAAGCACAAACTTTTAGATCTTGAATGAAGGTCATTCACAAAACTGCTATTAGGACTCAAAAATATTTCAGTCACCTTGAGAGTAAGAGTTCCAAAATGCTATCCTCCCATTAAAACACTGAAATATGACAGCAGCATTAAGACCAAGTAGTTTATAATAAATATGTATGTTTGTCAATATTTATGTATGTTTGGACAATATTTAAATCAAGTTTTCAGTTTCTCAATACATTTCAACATTCATAGACAATATGTACCAATACAAACAGTAATTTGTTTTATTCCTTAAAAACCAGAACTTCCAGAGCATTTTTCCACAAATAACATTAGAGACTTTTCCAATGCCTTGTCACCATATCAGAATTCCCTTTTACCCTATATATTCCAGTAGCACATGGTTTTCACCTCTTAACATATTTTGAAATTGTGTTATTTACTTGTCTTTCTCTCTTACTAGTTTATGAGTAACCAGATAAATGGGCCTCAGTATTTTTTAAATAATTCCCATTATGGCTAGTAGTTGCTCACAGAATAGTTTCTAAATTTAGAAAATATAAACAGATATTTAGTTTTATCATCTAAGATACTTCTCAGTTTTAATTATTAAAATTCTTTACTATATTAAATTTTGGAAAAGAAAATTTTAGAGACCATTTATTGGGTCCCTACTGTGTGAGTTTCAACTAAGATTTTTACATGTCATGAATAATCATTAATAACCTTGTGGAATAGGTTATTTTAATAGCCAGATATTATATAGCTGGGTGCTCCTGAATTTGGTGGATATATATTTAAAATTGTTATCTCTTCCTCTTGAATTTTTCCCCTAACTAGTACTTAGTGACCTTCTTTATCTCTTTTGATCATTCTTGGTTTGAAGTTCACATTGTCTGCAAACAGATTAGCTACACCTGCTTTTTTGGTTTCCTGTTGCATGAAGTATTGTTTTCCATCCTTTGACTTTCAATTTATGACTTTGCATTTAGGCTAGATGGGTATCCAGTATATAGCATATGGTTGTATGTTGTTTCTTGATCCATTCTACTAGTCTGTTTCTTTTAATTGGTGAATTGATTCCATTTACATTAATGGTTATAACATATATATTGGTTGATTTTTGTCATGTTATCTTTTTGCTGTTGGTTCTCTACCTTTCCCCTCTGTTTAATTGTTGGCCATGCTTAGTGAATTTTTCCTATGTCTATCTAGAATATTTTTCAGTAGTCTTTGCAGGGTTGGTTTTGTGGTCACAAAGTGCTTCAGCTGTTCTTTTTTGTGGAATTATCTTATTTCTCCATCAATTTTGAAGGACAATTTTGCAGGATACATCAATCTGGGTTGGAAGCTGTTTTCCTTTAGGATCTGAAATGCTTCACTCCATGCTTTTCTTGACTTAATTGTTTGTGTTGAGAAGTCTGCTGTGATCTGTCTCTTCTCTCTAATAGCTAATAGTCTAATATTCTGTTCTTATGTTGAATTTCTGGGATGTTGATTATTATATGTCTGGGTGTAGCTTTATTTTGGTTATGGCTATTTGGAGTTCTATATGCTTCACTTATCTGTAGATCAATTTCATTTTCCATGTTTGAGAATTTTTCAGCTATTACTATTGTGAATAGTCTTTTTATATTTGTGTTGTTACCTTCTTTTTCACTTTCATTGAGGAGATTTTGCCAACTTGCAATGGAATTTTTTATTTCCTGGATATCTCTTTGAATCTGTTTCATGTATTCTGTTTGTTTCTTGTATTGTTCATTCAAGGTTTCCATCTTTTTTCAGTGTTCTTCTAATTTTTTAACTATGTCTTCTTTAGATGTGTTCAGCATTTTTTTCATTACATTTATCATTTTTTCTTTTACCTGGGAGATTATTTTTGATCTGAGTTCTTTTATAGATTCCTGGAGTTATTTGTTTGCTTCAGTTGGTATCATTTCAGGAGTTTCAGGTGTATGGCTTACATTTTCTTCTATGTCCATGTCTCCTAGGCTTGCTGGGTATGGACTAGAGGTTTGAGATTGCAATTTTGCTCTTTCATTTGGTCATTGTCCTATATTCCTTTAGGGAAGCTGAAGGCAAGGTCTCAGTTGTTTCTTGGGTTGAGAATAGCTATCCCTAATGCAGGGTGTTTCCCCAATTGAGTAATAATTAGGCAGGCCTTACCGGGTGACTCCCATCCACTTGGTGTCACCACCAGGGCACAACTAGGTCTGAAGGCAACTTCCCCACAATCCTCTGGTGATGGGGGATGCTGGGCAGAGCACTACCAGGCTCTGAGAGAGGCTACACAGCTGGATAGAGATTGCTGCGCAGGCTTTCGGCTCATGAAGTGGAGCGCAGGCGTTCCGGGCCACTCAGGTAGCTGGGGCAGGCCCAACTAGGTCCAGAGGAACCTTTTTGAGGGTCCTCCAGTGATGGACGATGCTAGGCAAGGCCCTACAAGGCTCTAAGTGACATGCTAAGGCTGCATGGCTGGATGGAGATCGCTGCGCGCCCTTTGGGCCCAGAAGGCTGAGAGCAGGCCACTCCTGGCCACTTGAGGGTCCCTGGGTGGGGCCCAACTAGGCCCGAAGGGACCTTCCTTGGGGTCTTCTGGTCATGGAGGATGCTGGGCAGGGCCCTACCAGGTTCTCAGTGATGTGCTGAGGACGCAAGGCTGGATGGAGTTTGCTACTTGAGCTTTTGGCTTGCAAGGCAGAGTGCAGGCAGCTCCTAGCCTCTCAGGGTCGCTGGGAGGGGCCCAACTAGGCCCAAAGGACCTTCCTGAGGGTCTTCTGGTGATGAGGGATGCTGGGTGGGGCCGTACCAGGCTCTGACTTATGTGCGGAGGCTGCATGGCTCCATGGAGTTCACTGTGTGCACTTTGAGTTTGCAAAGCACAGTTCAGGTGGCTCTGGGATACTCAGGGGTCACTGGGCAGGGCCCAGCTAGGTCCAGAGGGATCTTCCTGGGGGTCATGCAGTGATGAGGACACTGGGTAGGGCCCTACCAGGCTCAGAGCGACATGCTGAGGCTGCATGGCTGGATAGAGATTGCTGCACAGGCTTTCAGTTCATGAAGGGGAGCGCAGGCGGCTCTGGGCCATTTGGGGGTCCCTGGGTGAGGCCCAACTAGGCCCAGTGGTACCTTCCCGAGGGATCTCTGGTGATGGGGATGCTGGGCAGAGCCCTACCAGGTTCTGAGCCAAGGCTGCAAGGCTGGATGGAGATTGCTGCGCGCACTTTTGGCTTGTGAGGCGGAGCGTAGGCTGCTCCGGGCCACTCAGGGGGTTGCTGGGCGGCTGATAGCCAGATTTTATAGACAAGAAAAGTAAGGTTCTGAAGCTTGATTAAGGTCCAGGCTGGTGACTTGAGGATCTGTGATTCCGTCAAACCCAGGTTCTATCTGGCTTTTAAAAGCCCATGCATTCTCCACTTAGAGTTCACTGCCTTCATTGAGACAGCAGAGAAGCCATTAAAAGACTTTGCATTCCTTGTGAAGAAGATAAAGAAAGAACAAGGAGCAGAAAACCTGAAAGTCAGCTATTATCCAATCTTAAAATACTTCTAGAATTGGCTACTTATTGTGTATTGGGAAAATGTAAAGCAAATGTATTAGACAAACAACCCCTTTCTCTTTCTTCTTAATCCTGAGAGATACTTGATTTAGGAATATTTGGCAATTGACCTGAAAACTGATTTTTAAAAATCAGTTATTGGCCAATTGTCTTAATAGAGGTATGCTATTACTCCATCTACTTACAAGCTTCCATGATTCTAATCACTGAAGATCTCATCTACAATATATGTTGTAATTTTGAGTGAGAATTTATTGGGGCTGAAAGTGAAAATTCAAGCAAATTCTTATTTTTTCTATTACAATGTTGTTTTAAAATTATAGTGAATGTAATGATACTCTAGTTATTTCATTTTTTCATTCATATCCAATTAGGTAAAATGGTACTTTGTCAGTCTGGTTTTTGGTCACAGAGTATTTAGCATTTAGCTTAAGGCAAATATACATGAATAACAGTAGGTATGTATGCAAATGTAATTACTTGATGGGGAATAAGTGTGGAAAAGCAAGAAAGGAGGGTGGATATATGTGAAGCAGAACTTGCTGCACTTAGGTCACAGCCTTTTAAAAATAAACATTTTCATAAATTTTGCTCAGAGGTTTTAAAACAAGATACTTAAAATTAAGAACTATAGTAAGAGGATTCTTTTTCTCAGATATATGCTTGAGAGAAAATGTTTGAGCTATGTGGAAATTTAGGTTTATCGTCAATAAAAAAATCTGTCTTATTCAATAGAAACCTAAGCATGATAGGTAAAGAAACGTATTCAAAGAAAGACAATCAATACCTTTACATAGTGATAAAATCCCAAACTTGAACCTTTTAGCCAACTCCAACACTTGGCCACTACTTCTCCCCAAACCCCCAAGCTCTAGCAACTGTTATTCTGCTCTCTGCTTCTATGAGTTCAACTTTTATTGTAAAGGCAAGTAAATTCTGAGGATTTGATGTACCATATGGTTTACTTGAAATTTTTAAATAGAACACACCTTACATGTCCTTATCACATATAAAGACACATATACACATACAGTGGTAACATGGTAACTCTATGTGTGGTGATGGATATGTTAATTTGTGGTAAAAATTTCACAATGTATATCAAATAACCATGTTGTACTTCCTGAATAGATGCAATTTTTATTTGTCAGTTGTATTTCAGTACAGCTAGAAGAAAATAATTAGTGATATAGCCAGGCATGGTGGTGCATGCTTGTAGTCCCAGCTCTCTGGAGGCTGAGTTGAAGGACCACTCAAATCCAGGAGTTCAAGACCTGCCTAGGTAGCTGTTATGGAGTTTAGATAATAAATGTCCCCTCAAGGTTCATATGCTAAAGGCTTAATTCCTACTATGTGTTGCTACTGAGGAAGGCAGTAGAACATTTAGGAATTGGGCCTAGTGGAAGAAGTTAGATACACTATCATTCTGTTTATTTTTTATTGATTTTTTTTGGTACTGGGGATCAAACTCACGACCTCACACTTGCCAGGCAGGTGCTTATGCTGCTGAGCTAAATCCCAGCCCCTATCATTGTCTTACATATTTATAAACAAAAGTGATTAACAGTCATATATTTAATCATTGTATCCCCAAAGGAAGAACGCAGTCCATTAAATAGTATAAGATGCCTTTTCAAACACCTTGTCTAATAGATAAGAAATGTAAATTCTAATCTTGACCAATTCTACAGAGGTTAATTTTCATAAAATACATTACAAGCTATGCAAATTACTTAAAGAAAGATGGGATCAGAGCTAAATATCCAGTAAAGTTCATACAACACTAAAATTCTTTCAAAACTCTAGTTTTTGCTGGTGAAGTTCATACATTATATAGCACCTACAATACAGAAGAACAGACCTGAAAGTCCTCAGAGAAACATAAACCAGACATTCTTGTCATTGTAACTATAACCATTGAATAATGATACTTGATAGTGATTTCTTTCTAACCTCAGAGATAAAAACAGCATGATATACAAATGTCAAATATTAACATAATGTGAAGCTATTGAGTAGCCTGGCACAGGAATTTTGAACAACCTTCTAACCACAGCTAGTAACAGGCTGAACCTGCCACCAGTGTGATAAGCTGTTTCTCTGAGGACAAAAGTCAATTACCTTTAAATATGGAGATAATCATCACTTATTATCATATGCTGATATGTAATCATTATGACGTTTTTATAATAAAACTTCAAATTCTCATCTATTCCTAAATTCAGTTAACTTTCTTGCTATAATGAAAATCCTTACTTCTCCTCTCACTTCCAAATAAATTAAACTTCTTTTTGCCTTTTGGAGAAAGTACATGAAGTGGCCCAAAATTTACTGCCTATTTACAGTAATTTCTCAGTACATATAAAGTATATTCTATTGCCTCCACTATAAGATCATTTGAAAGCATTAAATTTCTATCGAGCATTTTGGAGAAGTGGTGCACCATTATGCTGTTGTATTGGGAATACTTGAAAGGAACAGGAATAAGTAATGATGGTGGCATGAACCCAAGCAGAAACAATGGAAGTAGTAAGATGGAATCAGATTTTTGATATATAATAAAGATAGAACCACCAGGATTTTCTAATAGACATTTTATGATAAGTTAGGGAAAAACAAGGAATGAAGAATAATTCCAAGGTTTCTAGCCTGGAGTAAAGAGAAATTATTTTGAAAATGGGAGCAATAACAGTATGGTTTTGTGTTGATGGTAAAGATTCAGAGGAGAGACAGATGTCATTACAAATAGAAAAGAGAATGACATTACTGGAGTGATGTCCCACAGTATGTAAAAGACAAAAAATATTTTACATGAGGGAAAGCGCTGACTTTTGCAAAGAAACAGTTCATTCATAGTAAAAGAAGACGCGGAAAGACACAGATTTAGATGCAAATAGATGAGCAGAAGTTGACATATGCTTTTTAAAGTTTAGTTTTAAAAATTATTTTAATTATTAATTTATTTTAATTATTAATTAAATTAATTATTTTATTTTCTTTAAACTTTTTTGTGTTTTTCTGTTTCATTAATAAGCATACATTTTATTAAGAAGGAAATTTCTAAAAATTAGGCTTTTGATTGCTTCAATTTTGGAAGTGGAATAAGATAGAAGTTAAGCATACAGTTGGAGGAGGTGTTGGAGGTTTAAAGAGAAAGGAATGTGTGTGATTAGTCACCTAGGAAAGTAGGAAAATAAATGGCTGAGAAAACATATATGCCTACTGGGCAACATTAAGGGTCCACTCTGATTCTGTGGTAATAAATTTAAAATAAAGTTAGTGTAGCTGTAAATGCTTTTCTGCTATTTCAGCTAAGCAAGGTAGAGACATAGAGTGGTAGGAAGTTGAATTTAACCAGAGATGAATTTTACCACTAAGTACAGCTAACCTTTCATATTTATGCATTCTACATGCTTGGTTTCCACAAACCTCACACCAAAACTATTCAGAATAAAACAACTATTAAAATATGCAGACTATTTTTTCCTTTCCACTATTCACTACGCAATACATACATAACATTTATGTTAAATTAGGTACGATAATCAGAGATGATTTAAAGTATATGGAAGGATGTGCATAGGTTCTAAGCAAATACTATACCATTTTATATAAGGTACTTGCACATCTGCAGATTTGGTGCCCATGGGGAGGTTGTTGGAATGAATCAGTTATAGATACAAAGGGAAAGCTATATGATAAAAGAGGGGCAAAGGGAAAAGATGATGTATACGTGGGAATGGCCTGAAAATTTTAGGTGAATAAGAAAAAGAGGATATGAGAGATAAAAGGGACAGTTTATAGGTGGGAAGATCAATGACACAGACCTATAGGGAATTTTCTGTTTAATAATTCTTTGGTATTTTTTGCTTATTTCTATACTTTGTATCTTTTTATAAGTCAGTGTTACAATTTGGTAGAAAAAATCTGAATGCACAACTTAGCTTAAAGCTTAGTGTACAATTAGGTCTTTAAACCTGTCTTCTCATTAAATTCAGTCTAATCTCTTTTCTCTGCTCCACTTCTACATGCAAATATACATATAAAATAAGAGTGGTTACCTTTGGGCAATGACCTGTTATTTTGTTATATTTGGTTTTGTGAAAGTTTTTTCCTTTTTACTTTCTAAAGTTTCTTTATTGAGTATAAAAATGCTTTTATGGTTTAGAAAGATGTTTAAGCGAATATATGTATTTATACAAGTTATAATTAAATGCTGGCTGTGTTCCCTACTGAAGTGTTAAAGATTTCATCAAGTAGGACAAATTATAGTACATAAAAGATTTGGGAAGATGGACGCTGACATACTGTTAATAATAGATTTCATCAAACATGCATAGATCATTGTCTGGCAACTGAAGTATATTCAAATATGTGACTAAAACTATAATTAAAATGGTAACAACATTGTAAATTAGAAGAAAGGAATATTACTAACCTGCTTCCTGCTGTGAGCCCTTGCATTCCGTAATCTTCGAGCAGAATAAAAGATAAAATAGCCCACTGTTGCGGCCGTAATAATAAAAAAGGATACAGAAACAAAGAAAATTGAATAGTGATTCACCCAAGGGCCATGTTTTTTTCCTACTTCAATGACCATTGTTACTTGAATGCCTTTTTGAATGGACTGTAGAATTTTTGTTCCTTTCAGATTGCCAATCATAATTGCAACAATATCTCCTGCACCTGTAAAAGAAAATAAATTGTTTTAATGTGGTTTTTAACATAAAAATTTAATAGCTAAACTGATTTAAAATGAGACCCAGAAGGACAAAAGAAGGATACTCATATATTTATTAACATTTATTGAGCATCTGATGGATAAATAATTTGTAGGGCATATAAACATTCATGAGACTCAGCTACTAATCCAAAAGAGCTCATAGGTCAATTAGGAAGTTATTATATGCAACAGATTCCTCTCCTCTCCTCAGATTAATTACCTTTATGGCCCAATTTGTATCTTAAATAAAGGCTTGTTTAACAACAAATAGTCTTCTGACTGGTTGAAAATAGGGCTTATATCTTCAGAAATCTGGGATTTGGAACATATAAAAGCATTTAGCTACACATTTTCTCATTTATAAGGTGATAGATTATCTTATATACTTGCTCTGAACATGTCTAATATTTACATATGAGAATAGCAATCTGAGAAAAATATTATTTATATGCCCAAATATACAGCCTACAAATATATCCATGATGTGCCATCTTTCTGTCTTGACAAGCAATATAAAATTTGTTCAAGATATTCTTAAGATATTACATGGACTTGATAGGTTATCAAGGACAATAACATAAAATTGATAGAAATTTGTCTTTTTACTCAACTCTAAATAAGCACAGGTCTTAAATTAACAGCCTCCTTTATATTTATATATATATATATATGAAAAATAATATCTTTTCCAATATTCCAAGAATGGCATTCAAATCCTTATCAAGGCTATATTCTTTCTAGTTTATATGATCTAAGATCAACAATCTTAATAAAAGAATAGAGTTCTTTGAATGTTAAGGTTTTGCTCACCAGAGAAATCTCCTACTGCTAATAGGTTAAGGTACTACTCTAGCTTAATGATCAAACTCCAATTTGAAAAAAACAACCATGCACAAACAAGACTGCAAAAAGACCTTTAGACTACAATATAACACAAAGGTAAAATATTAAAATAGTATTCACATTGTTAATGATCAAGTTAAGAGTACAAATCTTAAATGGAAATGTACATTGTAGAGTTTTTACTCAAGTAATCCCTTAAATTTACAGTTCTTAGTACTAAAGTCTTCAAAGGTCAGGCCAAATAGAAATACCTCACTGTACATTAGGTTTTTTTTTTCCTTATCTGAAGTTATTAATTGAAAAATATATTACAAGGGTATCATTTCAGGTCCTTAAATTTCCAAAAAATATTGTTTTATATTACAAAAGCCATTTAGTTAAACCTTCACATAACTCTACTGACTAATGTTCAATAACTCCATTAGATACAGGTTAATGAGTCACTCTTCTTATTTACATGGGGTGAAATCTCAAAGCAATAAGGAGTGAAGGAATCTGAAATACAGATACTGTCTGGTATATCTTTTTCCATATGAATTTACTGGAATTTTTATACCAATATCTTCTAGAGAATTGGTAATTTTGCAAGACAGTCACTCTTTTTCTATTCATCTGGGGGCTTTAAATTCTAACAATGGCATTTATCTTTGATATTATATCCTGTATAAACCTTAAAAGTATAGATAATTCTAAAAATCAGGCTTTAGAATATAGTTTAATTATAAAGATTTCTCTTTAAATTACAGATGCAATCTTATAATAGGAGTTTTAGCTGATAGAAATAAATTATTATTCTTTTAGACAATATGAAGAGAGTGGCCATCATAAATGCTCTGGAACATACTGGCCACTATAGTCAGATGGAGATTTTTTTTTAAAAAGATAGTCAAGAAATGTATATTGCCAAAAAACACACACAAAAAGAGAAATGTACATTCTCTACATATCAAGAACAATGCTGTGTTTCGGCCTCACAATCCATATTCATACACACTATATAGTATCCAACACTAAAAATTGTACTGAATTAGCTTACTTATGATATAACACACATTTCTAAGCATTAGGTTATACATCCTTCTCCCCACACTCTTGCAGTTACCTAAAAACTGCTTCTTCTACAGTGATCCCAATTATATTAATAGTATAACATTTTTGGTCATCTGTTTCAGTAACCACGGAATCAGCTGAATCTTCACTGCAAACCTAGCTAGTCATGGAGTTCCTACTTGTTTTCTTTGTGTCTCTCATGATGAGATCTTTCTTTCTATCCCTGCTGTCTTAGTATAGATCTTCCTAATTTCCTTGTCCATACAAGCACAGTAACTTCCTAACTGGTTGCCTACATCCAGGATCTTCTCTCCCTTTAAAGTTCCATCTAAATTTACTTCCTTGATTGACTCTTGCCATCACTTGGTTGGATCATGCCTCTTCCCTGCTCAGAAGCCTTTGGCAATTCTTTATTACTCATTTAAAGTCTTTTTGCAAGGCCTTATATAATCATGTCTTAACTGATTTTTCCAGTTTCATATCTCTTACTACATCCCAAACTCATGAATTCTCAGATACAGTCACATGGGACAGCCTATTGCCATTCACTTTTCATAACTCTCTCTTTGTTCTGTCTGCCCCCTCAGTTCCTAAAATGTCCTATATATTCTATAACACTCCTTCTTCTTCTACTTGTCTATGTATTTATAAATCAAATACCAACTCAAATGTTGCCCCTAGATAGTATTCCTATATTCCAAGCGAGAAAGTAGAAGTTTTGTCTTTGTTCAGTTGTCACTTTGCTTTTAAGCCCTAATAATTCATCTTGCTTTGCATCTCAAATGGCATGCTTCACTCTCTAAATTAAGAACATTTTAAGGCAAAAGGAGTCTCTTAACTACACAGTAATTCCTTCCTTTATCTGCTACTGTTAGGAAACTAGATGCTTCACATAAATAAAATTTACAAGTAACAAATGGCTTTACACAAATACTTAATTTTAACAATTTTTACACAATCAAGTTTTAAATAATGCAAATAACATTTTTGACTTGTTCAAATATACTTGGCTAGGTCTATGTTTTTAAAAAAATATATCTAGACCAAAAGTGTCATCTTTGTACAGGACATTCCACAGATTAACCAAAAATACATTTGTGTACAAATGCAGCATTTTATCTCTGCAAACAGACATTTATCTTGTGCTGATTAAATATCTACAAATGTGATTTCTTTTACAAAAATAAATAGATTCCAAAACAAACCTAATTATAAGTATCCTGGTAAATTTTTCCTTCAATTTGAATTATAACCTAAATATCACAACTACAAAAATTTTATTTGTATTAAAATGTTATAACTTTTGACAAAAATGCTTAAAATACATTTCATAGAAAATTATCAAAACAAAATATACTGCTGTAGTTTCATTGTTTTTAAGGCCCACTTTATTAAAAATTGATGATTGCAGTTAAGTTGCTTAGATGCAAAAAAGCAGCAAAATATTGGTATAAGCTCTTGATGTGAAGCACAGCTTCAAAAGGACACTTAGGCCCTACTCTCCATTCTAAAAAACACAACAAAAGAAAATCACCCTAATATGTTAGATGATCCCATTACATTTTAATGTATAGAACTCTTATTCTAGAGGACTGATGTAAAGTTTACAGATAATCTGTTTATTAGCTCTACAGTATTCACGAATGTTTTACCCCATGAAGCTCTATAATAAACAATTTTGAATGATCATTTGAAAAATAATCTAATATTGCCTTATTTTCTTATCTAGGATATCCTGCTTCTTATTTATTACTGACAATAAATCATCTTTGCAAACCATTAGTTAATATAGTAGTAAGATTATTTGTCTCCAATCTGTTACAAAGTCATTTGCTTTTGGAGCTGAAAGGACTTTACAGATCATCCAGTCTGACTCATTTTTTAATTCTCAGTTTGGGCAATTTTCCTTGGAAGAAGATTCTCACTTGTTGCTGCTAGCAGCAGCTCTCCTTGATATCTAATTTTATGCTTCTGATCTACTGTTAGTTCAGAAAAAACAGTCAAGCTTTAATCTACAGAATGAGTAAAACAGGCTTCCAGAGAGAATTTAAGGGCTTTCATGCAAGTGTCCTGTGACATTTATATAGGTTGCTCAGTGACATTTTTGTTTACTTCCTGAAGCCTGGCTATACTCTGGATAATTGAGGTTGCCAGATAGGATTACAAACTAAGTCCTTAACACACTTAATCCTCCCATCAATCCTCTAAGGCAGGCATTGCTGTTGTTCCCATTAAAGATAACATTGACTAGCTTGCCTAGCATAATCCAAACTAGGAACTACAGAACTGGTATCTGAATTCAAGACAGTCTGCCTCTACTGCCTCTGATTTTCATTGCTATTGTACATTAGTTCTCTAACTTCGATGAAACCTAAAGTTATTCTTTGACCTCAAAAATGACAGTTAATTAATTAAGTAGGTACATTCAAGGGTGCCACCAGTAAAAGTTCAACAACCAGATCTTAGGACCAGAGGAAGCTATGATTTACACTGTGTTGTAAATACTCCCACCCGTGGCCAAATGAATGAGAAGTTTGGAAGAAATGAAACAACTGACTGAACAAGTGGGCTCCAGTTTACCTAGATGTTACAATGTCAAAACTTACCTATGTGGAATACAATTCAAAATTTAACTTGTAATAATTTATTTTGGTTATTTTTTTATACTTTTATATCTACTTTTCAAGTCAAAGTCTACAAACAATTCCAAATTAGTTTTGTATTTACTACTTTATTGAAAACCACAAAGTAATATATGTATTCAATATACCAAAGAAGAATAGATATTTTTTTTTGGGGAGCAGAGAGGCAGAAAAACCACTATTCTGATTGGGGGTATATATGTTTGTGTATGTATATATATATATATATATATATATATATATATATATATATATATTTCTGTTGGTAAAGGAGGCCTTGCTGAACTTTGTTTTTCCTTAAGTTTTTCTATGTCCGTAAAATACTGGAAATGGGCTGTTATAATGTTTCAGCTAATCCTAAAACTTTCATTTTAAAATTATTCACGGTGTGCACTTGTGTGTGCATGTTGTGCTTTGTTTTGTAGTGCTGAAGATTGAACCTAGAGCCTCACACATGCTAATGAGTACAGTACCACTGACCTACTTCCTTATCCCTGTAAATAATCTTTTTAAGGATCACAAAACAATCTTTATGTAGTTAGCCATTTATTATAAGCAAGATAGATATGGTTATAGTCAGAATCTATTTTGAATATTTAATTTCCTTGATTTCTGTTGTGTCGAGGAATAGAAAGTGAAGCAAACATTTAAAATACAAATACACATTTGAAGTTTAGAAGCTTTAAACAAGATATGGAAACTGTAAAGAATGGCATTTTTTTCAAAGGGGCAATTAAAAATACATACAATCCTTTGCTTATTTGAAAGAGTAAGGTCGTGTTATTCTGTTCTTAGGGAAACTCAAAGCACTTCTTTGGTGCCCATGAAAAATGATTTTTGAAGGTGAGAGTTCGGAACCTCAAGTGGACAAGTCCAATTAACTGGTAACAAACCTATATTATTAAATCTATGTCATTTATGTTGCAGAATTTTGCTTATCAGTAAAATCACTGCTATTTCCTCAAAGCATTCTTACAATGTCAATGTATTAACTTACATACTCTTGTGCAAATTATGGAGCTATTTTTTATCTCCTTATTTTTCTTTTTGTGGTACTGTTGATTAAACTCAAGGGTCTTCGTGCTGAACTATATCGCCAGCCTTTAAATTATTTTTAAATTATCAGGTTAGTTCTTGCTAACTCAGTAAGTAGCCCAGTTTAGGCATTAACTTGCAATCCTGCTCCAGCCTTCCAGAGTGCTGCTTTACAGACATGCAACTCTAAGCCTGACTAACACTCCTTTCAAAAGTGCCAGACTTCAGAAGCCAAATATGGGTTGCATAGTTTAACTGATTAAAACAGTACCAATAAAATCAATACTATGTATGGTTTAATTAACCTTCTGTGATTCAGTTAAACAGAATATAGAGAGTACAATTAACCTCATCTAGTAAGTATTTTTTGAGTATCTAACATATGCTCCATACTGTGCTAGGCTATGCAGCCATGGACAATAATAAAATATAGTCCATATCCTCTGGGCAATTGCAAATATGTTCTGTAGATTAACCCTTCAGTACTAGGAAGAACATGATGTAAGAGAGTGAGATGGGGGCCGGGGGTTTAGCTCAGTGGCGTAAATGCCTGCTTGGCAAACGCGAGGTTGTGAGTTCGATTCCCGGCACAAAAAAAAAGAGTGAGATGAATTTGCATATCTATTATCATGGGCTAGTAGTAGAAAAAAATCATTTCCAGGTCACTTTCCAAAATGACACTGTGTTAGTAGAATATATTCCTATATAAAAAATTATTTTCCTTCAAAGTTTCATATTTGTAAAATAAAAATTGCTTTGTAATTTTTGATATTTCTCAACTTAATAAGCATTATTTATCTAAAAACTGGTAAGGGAAGCAGCATAATATAACAAAACTCACACTGATGTGAGATTTACTGTAGAAGATTGGGTTGTAGCTTCTACATGAAGGAGGTAAAGTTGTGCTAGGTTTCTAAGGTCCTAAAATCAAACATGACTATCGTTCCTCTACTCTTATGGAATCTTCAGATCAACTATTAATTTCATTTTTTCTAGGCACATAGCACATGTCTCAAAGAAGAGAAAAAAATCTTTAATTTGTTGATAATGATTAATCAGACAGCAAACCACTAAAGACATAAACCCCAATCACAGCTGTCATTGGAGAATTTTATTTAAATATGTAATTGTTTAAAACATGATTGTGAGACCATTTATACCTTTATTTCTTGATGTGCTAGGCAAATTCATTAAGACAAAATGTAAGGATTATTAGTTAAAAATCTCTGTCTTGAACTAATCAGAGGATCAGTGGAACAAAACAGAAGATGCAGACACAACTCCCACCTTATCTTTGACAAAAGGGCCAAACATATCCACTGGAAGAAAGATAGCCTCTTTAATAAATAGTGCTGGAAATATTGGCTTTACATATGCTAAAGACTAAAACTAGACCTATGTCTATCACCATGCACTAAACTAAAATGAAAATGGATCAAAGATATACATATCAAAACAGAAACACTAAATCTGCTGGAAGAAAAAACAGGTAGAAATCTTGAAGACATAGGTGTAGGTAGAGTGTTCATGAATGAAACCCAGACAGGACAGGAAATACCACAAAGAATCAACAACTGGGGATCTTATCTTATTAAAAAGCTTTTACACCACAAAGGAAATCACCGATAGAGTGAAAAGACAACCCACAGAGTGGAAAAAATATAGCCACTTGTCCCTCTGACAAAGGACTAATATCTAGAACATATAAAGAACTGAGAAAGAAAATCAGACTACTCAAATTCAAAGATTCAATTCAAAATGGGCATCTGAGATGAATACACACTACTCAGATGATGAAATAGAAATAGCCAATAAATATAGGAAAAAATGGTCAACATCATTGGTCATTCAAGAGATGTAAACCAAAACAACACTGATATTCCATCTCACTCAAGAGTGACTATCATCAAGAAATCAACCAATAGCAGATGCTGTAGGGAATGGAGGGGGAAATATCCTTCTCCACTGTTGGTGGGAGTGTTGACTGGCACAGCCACTGTGTAAATCAATATGGAGATTCCTCAAAAAACTAGAATTAGAGGTCCCATTCCACCTAGCTATTTCCCTTCTAGGTATCTTCCTGGAAAAATTTAAAGCATCATACCACAGCAAAATATGTGCACCCATGTATTAGCAGCACAATTTGTAAGAGCTAAACATTGGAAACAACTCAAATGCCCATCAACCGAGGAATGGATAAAAACATGTGGTCTTTTTATACAATGAAGTACTACTCAGCCATAAAGAAGGATAAATTTGAGACATTTATAGGTAAATAGATGCAATAGGAGACCATACTCATAAGTGAAATAAATCATAAGTGAAATAAATAAATAAATAAATAAATAAGTGAAATAAATCAGACTCATATGCATAAATATCATATTGTCTCCCTGGTGTGAGAAACTGAGAGTAAATAAGGTTCAAAGTATGCAATAATATTGTGAAATGGGAAGAAATTGTATAAAAGGAAAGAGGAACTAGGATGAAAGAAGGGGACAAGGAAAGAAGAGAAAGGAAAAATGTAACATAGTTATATTATTAGTTTCTTTTAGTTCATTGAAAAGAAATGTTTGTGCTAATATTGTTTGGAGAATTTTTTATCCCATATCTTTATTCTGAGTAACTACTTTGATTATAATGCTATGCAATGTATTAACTACTGTTATTCTCTTATTTTGTTCTGAAATTTAGTTTTATTTTCTCCATAAAGTAAAAAAGCCTATTTGTCTTACAGATATAAAATGAGGGTTTATTAAACGTTAATGTGCTGTATCTGGTACATTTGCAAGATGTATAGTAGAAGTATCTGTCATTTTAATAATGCCAGTGAATTTATGACATGTTATATTTGACAATTTAATGCCCAACAATAATCTGTATCCTAATTTCTTAAACATAAATTCCTGGATTGAGTATAATTTAAATGATACTTATCTTGAACCCATAAATTTATGTAATATTTATAGGTTCTAATTCTATAATGAATCTTTAAGCTTCCCAGTTAAAATCATTACCAATAATACAAGTTGGTTCAAATATATCACACTTTTACTCAGCTATCTAAAGTACTGTAGCAAAAAGGGACACATTAGAAATAAGTAGCAACTAAACAGCAAAAGAAATATAGACCCCAATTTCAAATGTTCAACAGTGAAAAAGGGTTTTGGCACTTAACTACCCTGGGAACAAAGGTAAGAAACAGACTGATGTAACTCAAAATCATTCAATTAAAGTGTTAATGAAGAAGGTATATATTTCAAGCACTATGAGGGGTGTTTTCTATTTAGTATTATTAATATACAGAAATTTGATCTAAGATTATGGTGGTGGTCAAATCCTTTCATTTCTTTCAAAAAGCTAATGATATTATGGTTTCAGTATACTTTTTATTTGTGAACATTCATTAAATAAGTATTTCTTAGGTACCAACCATGTAGTAAATTTTTTGCTCCCAAACATTTTTACATTACATTTAATATCAACTTGTATTGTTTGGCATCATGGTGCACGACTGTAATCCCAGAACTCTGGGAGGCTGAGAAAGGAGAATTGCAAGTTTGAGCCCAATGTTGAAACAGTTGCTGGTGGTGGTTAGAACTCTGTCTTGGTTACTTTTCTCTTGTTGCTGAGATAAGATGCCTGAGACCCAAAATGAAGGAAGGAAAGGTATTATGGTTGATACATTATGTCAACTTGAGAAGTTTAGAAGTTTAACTAAGAGATTCAGCAGGGAACCAGGATCCTTACTTTGTAAATATTCTCTGCTTGTGCAAGAGGAGGATACCTGTGCAAGAGGAGGACCCCAAGGTGGTGTGAGTGGTATAACCGCCATGTGGGAGGGGAGCCTGATCAATAAAAGGGCGAAGAGGCTGGCTCTCCTCTCTTTTGCTCAGGCTGCTTTTGCTGGCTGCTGCCTTGAAGTGTTGCCCCTCAGTCATGCCAACCTGCCTTGGAGCCAGCTGAGTGTGGACTGAAACCTCCACAAAGAAAGAGCTAAGTAAACTTTTCCTTCTTTCATTTTGAGTGTTGTGTATTTTGTCCCATCAATGAGAGAAAAGTACCTAAGACAAAAGGTTTATTTAACTTACTGTTTGTGGACCTTTCATTCCATACTCAGCTGGCCCCAAGGCAGGGTGGCATGGCTGAAGGGCAACAAAAAGTGACAAGAGCATAAGGCAAAAAGGGGTAGCAAGTTACTTTCCTTCCCTGATATTATTTGCAAGCTACATGTCCTGGGGCAGGTACGGCACTCACACTATCAATCCCAGCACTAGACAATGAACCAATCATAAACTCTAGATTCAGCCACCTTTGAAAACCATCCATGACTGCATAAGGCTTTGGGGGGACATTTAGACACAAACCATAATAACCTCCAACACTACTTCCACCATCAAAGTTAAGTCTGCCATTGGACTGAGTGAACTGAAAGGCCAGTAGAAGCTCTATTTGAGACATTCCTAGCCGGTAAAAATGGGTTAATTTATGTGACAAAAAACAGAATCTAGAAATATGTCTGTGATTCACTGAGAACGAGATCATATCAGTACTGTATACCTCTTTACAGTATCATTATGCTTCTAATGAACCTTTAGTTATATCCTAGCCCTTTGAGGAACAGATACAGTACAGATTAGCTGTTTTGCAAGGCAATGATTCTTAATATTTTGTGTTATTACAAATCATATTTTAAGGGTGAGGGTAGTGGGAAGAAAGGTGACCAAAATCACTTTTTATCATTACCATCTTTTATGCCAACAAATGAGACAGCGGTAATAGATTATATATCGTACAGCAAATTGCATTTCTTCCTTATACTCTGAAATACATCTGCTGTAGATCTGGAAGGAAATACTGTATCAGGGAATTGATCACAGACTCGATATAACATAAACAAATCTCTGGCAAATGGAGTTCTTGTGAAACAGTATATTAAAGACACTAGTGAAATTGATGCAATACTCTTCAAAAGGTCATAGATTAATAATATGCATGTGACAGGTCATGCTTATAGGAAAACAATTTTGGAATTGTCATAAAAATCATCTACTTCAGAACTATTCTGATTTCCACTAGTGGTTATATTTAGCATAAAATTAAGAACGTAAGAGCTAGATCAACAATTCTTTGATTTTCTGATTTCAGGGCCTACTTATAGTCCTTAAAATTATTGAGGATCTCAAGGAACTTTTGTTTATGTAGATTGTTTCTTTGATATTTACCAGATTGGAAATTAACTGAGGACTTTAAAAATATTACTTCATTCATTTAAAATAATCATAAACACTTATCAGTATAATTGACATAGTTTTACTAAATAAGTATACCTTCCAAAAATGCAATAAGAGTAGTACTGTTTATCATTTAGCCAAACTTCTTTAATATCAGACTTAATAGAAGACAGCTAAACACAGCTGGACTCTCATATCAGCTTTTACATTGGTTCTGTTGTGATGCTATTTTAGTTGAGGTATACGAAGTAAAGTTTTATTCATGCTAATAATGTGATTGAAAAATTGAGTGATATGTTAATATAGGACATATATATATATATATATATAGAGAGAGAGAGAGAGAGAGAGAGAGAGTCTTCAATTCAAAATAGAACAAGTGATAGTTTCTTAAGCATTAGGTACAAGTGATACTATGTCAATGAATTCTTTCTACTTCGTTAAACAAAAATCCACTGTTTTAAATATCATCAATTAATCATATGGAAAATACTAGTTCAATGAATTATTTAGATCTTCCAAATGGTGAATCATTTCAAGATTATACAATTTTTAATATCTCCATTAATCTCATCAGAAAAGTCTACATATCATGAGGTTATCAAACTCAAACAGTTGATAAAGGTTTTTCAAAGTTTTAACTTTTACTTGAAAACATATCACACCAAAGAATATCAGGGTTTTTTTCTTAAAGTGACAGTCTCATTTTTAATTTTTTTTTATTTTAAGGAGAATAAAACAAAACAAAACAGACCAAAGTAAGAACACAACAATGCAAGCAACACAGGATTTCAAAACAAGACAACAGGAAATCAACAGTGGCTACCATAATGTCTTTTATTTTCTTTCAAAATAGTTGTCCATATATTCACACACAATGAAGTTAAACAAAGCAATATAGTATAAAACCAATCAAAGCAAAAGAATGAAAATATTATAGGCCTTCAAAATCAGACAATAGGAAAATCAGCAATGGCTACAATAATGTCTCTTGTTCTCTTCAAAATAGCTGTACATACCCTCACACACATTTAAATTAAATAATACAAAACAGACTAAAACCAATCAAAACAAAGAATAAATGTATTACTGATCTTAAGAACAAGATGATAGAAAATCAGCAATGGCAACGATAATTCTCATTTTCTTCTAAGTAGCTGTTCATACCATCACATGTAATAAAATCAATTCTTGTAAACTCTTTAGGAGAAGATCTAGGCATTCTTAAGCCTATACTTGTACATCTATCCTTTCTATATTAGAGATAAAAACAAAATAAAACAAAATCAAGTACAAGAAAAACAAGAAACAAAAGAGACAAATAAATAACAATAACAAATATCCCAAAACAATAACAATCTAGGATTTCAAAACAAGATGGTAGGAACATAACGAAGCTTGTTATTTTGCGTAGTTATCTTCAAAAGACTTACTCAGATTAGCAGATATAAACTAATGATCTTTGTTCCATTTTGACTTTAGTTTCGTGGTCTAGTTTTAGTTTTTGACATATAGGAAGCCAGTTTTTTCAGCACCACTTATTGAAGAGACTATCTTTCTTCCAGTGAACATGTTTGGCTCCTTGGTCAAAGATAGGTGGCTGAGTGTGTTTGTACTTGTTTTCATATCTTCTAATCTAGTCCACTGATCTTTAGGTCTGTTTTTATTCCAGTACCATGCTGATTTTATCACAGTAGCTTTGCAGTATAACTTCAAGTCAGGGATTGTGATGCCTCCTGCCTTGCCTTTGTTGTTCAGAATTGCCTTTGCTATTCTAGTTGTCTTCTGGTTCCAGGTGAATTTTTGGAATTATTTCTCTAGATCTATTAGGTATGCTAATGTTGTTTTGATTGGAATTGCATTAAATCTGTCTCACAATTTTGGGAGAATGGCCATTTCACAACGTTTATTCTTCTTATCCATGAACAAGGAATGTCTTTCCATTTTGTGAGAGTCTCTCTGTTTAGTTTTTCAGAGTATTATAATTTTCACTGAATATAACTTTTATTTCCTTTGTTAGATTGATTCCTAAGTATTTCACTTTTTTGATGTTATTGTGAAGGGTGTAGTGTCTCTTATTTCTGTCTCAGTGAGTTTATTGTTCATGTATAGGAGTGCTATTGATTTTTGAGTGTTCACTTTTCATTTTCAAGAAAAGGTCTTCCAAACTCTTAAGTCTGAATAATTGCAATTTGTCAGTCCATCTTCAAGTTAAAAGAGGTTGTTTGGAGAAAATAGCTCAGTTGAAAACTCTTATGATGCATGTGCTTTTCCTCTAGGTACACATCATACTTTCGTGTGCTACAAAATTGGTTTATACCCACTTCTTATTTTATCAAGCAGAAACTTATATTTATGTACATTGTGCAGGGTGCAGTTTAACATTAATCATTTTTTTTGATGTATTAAAAACATTCTTAGATGAAATTGGTATTTTCTTTTACCTATAAGTGCACAGGGTAGAGAGATACAATTAATGCAGTGTGGTGCCCTATCTTAATTTGTGTTAAGATACCAGCAGTTTTACTCACTATAGATTTTACATCATTTATGTAAATATCAACACAGTTAAGAAGAAATAATGTTTAAATATTATTATGAAAATAGTTTTGACTTTATGGACTAGAATCAATGATCCTAAAACTTCAATATGCATGAGAATTACCTGGAAACTTGTTAAAGCATTGAGCTCCCTGGGTCCCAGTCCCTGATTCAGTGTGCCTAGTGCAGGGTATGGAAATTTACAGATTTAATGAGTTCTGTGGATTATTTTGCTGTATGTGGTCTGTATGTATTGTATGTGGATCACACCTTGAAAACAATTGGCTTAGAGTTTGTTTATAGCTTAAATGATGTGAAGATCAAGTAGCTTCAAGATAGTAGTCTAATTCCATGCTAATTCTTTACCACACACAGAAAAATTCCACCAATATAATTATTCAGTATGTAATGTACTTCATATGGAGAATTTTAAAAATGAGCAATGGCAGAAAAAGTCCTATTCTTTTCCTGTTGTAATACATCTCCATCATCAGTAACTCACCTAAATAACTACTAACAAACTCATAACTGGTCTCTAAGACACCAGTCTTAGCCCTCTAATACTTTGTCCTTGTGGCTATCAGATAATTACTTTTACTTTTTCTTTTTTCTTTTCTGAAGACATCAGTAGTTTATTCTTCAAAAATGTAATAATATTAATGTTATTCTTTTGGTAAATATTCTTAGAGTTTATTTCACCTATTGAATAAAGTTCAACTATCATTTATAAGATCTTATCTCGTCTGGTTTATTTATACCACCTTTACTCTACCCTAGTACAGAATTCACTTGACGTCATCTGGTTTACTTATCCTTTGCTGAACTATGAATTTGGTCAGTTTAGAGACACTGTCTATCATCATTGTATGTACAGCATTTCGCAGAGTAACTGGCACATGATACATGTCAAATGTTTGATGAATGTAATTTTTTGTTACTGTGGATTGAACATAGTGCCCTTTTTACTTTCTTATTTTGAAACAGAGCCTCAATAAGGTGTTAAATTTTCCAGGTAGGACTTCAACTTACAATCCTCCTGTCTCAGCCTCCCAAAATAATAGAATGACACATTTTAAGTATAGTAGTTCTCCCTTATTCATGATTTCACTTTCTGCAGTTTCAGTTATTGGCATCCCAAAAATATATACAGAAAAATCAGAGAAGTAAACAATATGTAAGTTTTAAATGACATTAGGACTATATTGCTATAATTTTTAAAATTTATTATTGTTGTTATCTTTTATTGTGCCTAATTTATAAGGTTTACCATAAGCAAATATTTATAAAAACATTATATATATGTATATATTTATATATATAAAATGACAGAGACAGAGAGAGAGAGAGTGAGAGACAGAGAAAGAGCGAGAGAGAGAGTGAGCTTGACACTATCCATGGTCTCACACATCAGTGCATCAGTGGAACAACTTGGAACATATTCAAGGACAGGAGAGATCACTGTATGCTATATTTAATGATATTTTAGAATCTTGATTCTGAAAAATAAATTCATTCTTTAAAGATAACTTCAGTGAACCGAGTCAAAGGTACACCTCATCTGTATCTACAAAGGTGGCATATCTAGATAGGACATGACTGCCCAAAGTAAGGACATGTGATATAACCCTACTCTATAGATCTTGGGTCTGTTATTACACTTACTGACATAGTGCTGACTCTGTTGAAATGACTAATTTGTCAGAATTACACTAATGGTGGCAATACACCCTTTCTAACTTGGAGATTGACTACATTTCAATTTCAGGGTTATGGTCATGTGCTAGAACAAATGCCATTTTCATCCCAAGTTATAAACAGCATTGTGGTTTACTAGGAGACTGATGGTTTGAGCATTTAGGACAAAGTTCAGAGGGCATAAAAGAGATGTGCTGAAGTAGGTAGAACAGGTTGAATCTCTATAACAACCTTAAATTATGTTGACATCAAGGAAAAGCAAGTAGTAAATATGCTATTTCAAAGAGTTGTAGAATATGTTATTTAATAAATATTCTGTAATTATATTAATATTTTTATTCTAACAGGCTAAAATTATTAGAAAGATATTTGTTGGACAATAAAAAGGGAAAGCTGATAGAGAACTTAGGAGTTTCAGAGGAAAACATAAAAATGAACATTTGAAATTATGGTGATCCTTTTGTCCTTGTATTCCTCAAGCCTTAAGGAGGAGAATTCTACTGAATAAACTGTTGCTGTGCCCAGGCACAGAACTAGGTCACAGCCTACACTTACCATATTTCCCCCAAAATAAGACCTAACTAGAAAATAAACCCTAGCATGATTTTTGTTCCAGGATGCTTATAATATAAGTCCTACCCTGCAAATAAGCTCCAGTTAAGATCAACCAGACAGGTGCATTTAGTATATCTGTTGCAAAATCTGATGGATATATTGAATTATAAAATAATACTAATATTAATAAATAATTAAATATAAATAATATATTGACATTTTAGTTAATCGGTAACTGGTGGTCAACTTAAACACCAGCTGAACTGAATCAGCATGGTGCTGAACATGGATTGCCGACCTCAGAACTGTTGCCAGCATAAAAGGGAGACCTGCAGAGGAAGAGTAGTGTTGTGGGTTCTCTGCTAAGTGTTGTCATTGTTTGGAGCCATTGGTTCTCCTGGAGGAGCTTGCCATGCTGGCTTCCCTCTAGAAACTCGGCTATTATCATTGGAGTAGGATCTCAGGATCTTGTTGCTGAGAAGGGCTGCGGTTCACTTTGGGGAGGCGCTGGCCCTTACTTTGAGCATTGCTTCCTGGCTCCGCAGGGGAAGATGTGTGCTGTTTAATCTCCAGGAGAAGCTTGTCCTGCTGGCTTCCTGATATATACTTGGTTGTTCTCATCACTGGAGGAGCTTGGAAACTTACTGTTGCTGAGGATGGCTGTGGTACTTTTGAGGGGAGCCCTGGTCCTTATTTTGAGCCTTGCTTCTTTGGCTCTAGTACAGAACCATCAGCCTGCTAGCACAGATCCTTCACCCTGCTGGCAGACTTTTCTGGATTCCACTGCTGACCTTTGGTCCTTCTCAGTGCAGATCCGTGAAATAGGTGTGCATGCGTCATTGTCATGGGCTCTAGGTTTTCAGCTGAACTCATGCAGGTTATTGCCATGGGATCCAGGCCCTTGGCTGGATTTTCTAGGTCTTTAGTGTTGTGGACAGATTTCCTGCACTTTCTTTGTATTTAACTCCTTGGGTGATCATTATAAATAATACTATAAATTATGTGTCCTACATGTAATTGTCCTCCTTGCAACCCCTGACTACAACAGACATTAATACTTAAGATAAATATAATATAGGGCCAGGGATTTAGCTCAGCAGCATAAGCGCCTGTCTTACAAGCACGCGGTCTTGAGTTAGCTCCCCAGTACCAATAAATAAATAAATAAGTATATAATATAATATAATATAATATAATATAAATTATAATTAAGTATTTGAAAGTATCCAACTGAGTGCCTTTGGACAAGAAGTAAACACCTATGTAAACAGATGAATTCAATCCTTATTGCCAAATGACTAATCAGAGTACAGACATAACACATTAGTAATGGTACACTTGATAATGAATAGACATGGTTGTGTATAACATGACTCTTCGTCATTCAATATGTAGGGGGTTGTAATGGATGTACTTAATGCACTCATGTGAAATAAAAGAGATGTTTTGGTGCCTGCAATTTTAAATTGTTTTTGTGAAGACCATCATTCTTAACTGTCATCATTTTTATTGCCACTCCTGTCTTGTAAGTCTTCAATTAATATTTGATTTAATAGAAACTTTGTGAAATCTAGCCTGTAAGATGTTGTGATTTAGGTGAAGAATTCATGGGATAAAAATCACAGAGAGCTATGTTGCCAATGCACTACAAGCAGGCTACATGGACAAGAAGTGGTCATTTAAATAGAGCTCTATAGCTGGACATGAGAAATTGGGGCCATGTTTCCATAGGAAATGTAGTTGCAAGAAATTCAGGCTAGAATTCAGGGTTTGAAGAGTTAAGTTGTTGTTTCTGAAGAAGATGGCATGAATGTATTGGAAAAAGTGTAGATTTTTGTACATGAATAAATGTAAAGTGTTGTATATGAATAAATAGGTAAAATGTTGTCTATAAAAATAAATTCTCTGAAAATAAGTATTATTGCATCTTTTGAAGCAAAAATTAATATAAGATACAGTCTCATTTTTGAAGAAATATGGTACAAAGAAACTAGGGTATGATTTACACTATTTGTTACTTTACTCTCAACTTTATAGCCAAAGTGGAACTAAGATAAGAATGAATGGAAGATATATATACTCTAGGCAGCGCTATTTTTGTATAACTCTGAAAGTCCTACCTAAAGTGGTATTTGTGTACCAGACTTAGTCATCTTCCCATTGGTGTAACAAAATATCTGAGATAAAAGAAGAGAGTTTTGGGCTCACTGTGTTAGTGGTTTCAGTCCATGGTCCTTTGGTCCTATTGGTTTTAGGTCTATGGTGAAGCAGAACATCATGGCATGGAATGCCTGGAGAGGCTTCTGACCTTACAGCTTTCCAAAAGAAGAGAGAATGAAGAAGAGAGGGCGAGGGTGCCCTTCCAGTGCCCTCACTTCCTTCCTGTAGGGTTCATGTCTTAAAGGTTGTACTACTTCCAAATTGCCACTGGCTAGTGAACAAGTCTTTAGCACATGGCCTTTCAGGAATATTTAAGATCCAAAATGTGACACAGATAAAATATTATTATTAGCAACACCTTTAAGAATCCAATGCAGCCTAAAGATGTGCACTCCCTACAAGCAATGGACTATGCCATTATTTTATTTTTGTCTGCTCAGTCATGTCCTCCTATCACAATATCCAGCACACTTCTGGTCATAAAGGTGAGTTCAAATTTTTATTGATTTTGGAGCTTCTTTTGGTATGCATTCTCTGCAGGAATAGTTTGTTACAGGAGGATTAGGCTGCAAATTGGATTTATTATTGAAGTCAGGAAGAGTATTAAGTTGAGAGATAAGATTTATGTTTTGCCTTGGTCATAAGAACCCAAAGGTGCAAAAGTTGCAGTAGCCCAATTAGTGTTCCATTAGGCATCCAAATTAGATAAAGTAGAATTTGATACGTCTCTGCATGACATTTCATATCATATAGGTAAACAAGAAAAATAATAAGAACCTTTTGCTACACAAGAATTTCCTCTTGCATGAAATATCCCTAAAGCTAGTTGCTGTACTAAGATATGTTCACTAATAATAAAAACAATTGCACACCTAACTAACATGTTTTTATCTTTTCACAATAAATTGTTTCTGAAAATCAGTAAAAAGAATAAATCTTATCTGGAGATCTACACTTTAAAGAAGTATTGACTTGATATAAAGGGTACTAAGATATAATCAAATCTTATATATTTAATTGAAGTTAAAAGCAATATTGGCTTAGTCTCATTCCATGGCATTGATGAGATTTTGGTACAGTTGAAATACGAGGCCAGCCTAAAAGCCAAAACCAAAACAACAACAACAAAAAAAAAAAAATAGAAGGGAGAAGTTATCAAGTGCATGGCAACATTTTTCCAATTATATTTCAGATGCTAGGTATTTGGAGATAACAGGTTCTACATGTAAAGAAGTTCAGAAAATAATGCATTTACCACAGTTAAACAAGATTTCTTTGAGATATTAGAGCCTCTGAGAAGTGCTACAGTGATATGCTTTGCCAGTCTCCAAGAATGGGCTATAGATCTGGGTAGGAGAAACTAAACCACTGATGGAGAACCTTTTAGAGACAAGTGCCCAAATTGCAACTCAAACCCACTTATTTATTGCCAAGTGTCAGCACTGCAATTATAACTGCATACTGAGGATTTAGTTTGGGGAAAGCAACAAACAAACATTGACATCTTTTGTCTTAAAAGAACAAATAACATGTGTGCCATAGGTTTGACATCACTGAGTTAAGCTATCTATCACCCATTATGTATGTGCATTAAGTGCTTTACTTATATTATCTAACTTAAACCTTATGTGGTAGATATATTTGTTCTCCATTCTACAGGGATAGAAACTGAGTTTCAAAGATATTAACTAGCCAAAGTTCACAAAGCTATTACATGATATAGTTGAGATTCACATTAAACTGTATGAGTTCCATGTACCCTTTCTTTATAACTGTGCCATCAAAAAGAACAGGACTATGTCAATTATTAGAGCAACATTTCTGGATTTTAGGATTTTGTTGTTAAAGTAGAAACACAGGAGCGAAGACAAAACAGCTGCTTTTGTTTCCTGATTCTGTGATTTATTCCTGAATTTCTCAGAAACTGCCCAGAAAAATACTATGTATATGTCACTGTTTGCTTCTCTTTTTGCATATAAAATAATTAAATATTTCAAATGTGATGGTCAACAGCTGTAATAACCAAAGAAGTAGTGTTATGTTCAACAGTAATAAAATTGATGGCAAAAATTTCAAGGGAACTAACATTCACTAATTGCTTACCACATGACAAATACTTTATAACATCCTGGAAATTAGGCATTATTTTCATCTTTTTATGAACAAGATAAATGTATTCCCTGTTACCAACCTGCCCAAGATCTCCTATTAACTGATAGAGCTGGAATTCCAGCTAAGCAGTCTGAGTCAAGAACACCTGTTCTTCCATTGTACTATACTATTCTCAATTGCAAATGGAACATATTCACCATTGGTACAGTAGATTGAAATAAAAATGCAGCAATCATGTAGCCTTCCTTATCATCAAAAGATAATTGCTGACCTTTAATTATATTACTCAATGTAAGCCAGTTCTTCTGCTAGTTCAACCAAAAGGCATGAGCCAGATAGGAGCAGCAAAGAGGCATAGAGTTTGGAGAAACTGAAGTGATTGGTAATTTTACAGTGGTCACTTTTGGCCTCTCTTACATATTTTGTCCTCTTGTCAAAATGAAATGGTGGTGGTAAAACACAAAAAAAATTGATTGAAACATCCTTATGAAAAATACTTTGTAACAGTGTTAAGAATAGATTTCTCATGGTTAGATGAACGAAGACTTCATTTGAAATAATTGAAATAACACTTCATCCAAATGGCTCCTGATATCCTCTAAAATGAGAAAAAATATGTACTTAAAAATCTACTGATGGCTCACCATGAATCAAGATATATTTGTAAAATGTTTGAGAATATTTTAAAAAGCTATTGAAATCCTGAGAACATCATATATTAGGAAAACAAAATTCAGAGTCCTTAAGGTAAAATACACAGAAAGTTGAGGTAGAACCTTGATCAATATGACAAAGGAACTGAATAAGTAGAGATATCTCTCTAAACCAGCATGTTTAGGAAGAACGTAATAAACTATACCTTATAGGACCATCATTATGAACAATAATCACAACAGAAACACTGAGGGGTTGTGCTTCAAAAGTTAATTTGTAAACTAGTTGTCTAGAACTAGAGACAATACATTTTCCCATAGCAATGTTGCTAAATAAGAGTTGGCTTTCCAAAACAGCCATTAGGTTACTGCATGTTTCCAAAACAGCCCTTAGATTACTGAATATGCTTTAAGGATTAAAACTGCAAAGCAAGAAGAAATTACTATTTAACCAAAATTTGCAATAAAATTTTGGGAAACAATACCACTACTATATCTAAAGTGAAACAAACAAAATCATTTACAATTTATCTTGAATATGGGAACATAAAAATGCATATTTAATCAGAAGGGTTATAAGGTTGATTGGAGATTTTTTTGGAGATTTTGGCATGAGTTACAGACACATTCAAGGTCATTAGATATTGATAGGACTGGTTTGCTCTCTAATGTTTAATACCAGTGCAAAAGAAGTGGAATCACAATGAAGGAAAAACATTTTTTGGAAAGGAAGAAGGGGCTCAGAGGAAGAGACAGAAGGTGAAAGAGGGGGAAGGGTGTGGGGGGAGAAGAGAAGTGGAGAAGAAAAAGACAGACTGAATATGAATGTGTGTGTGAATGCACACCCACAAGAGAATTTGAGAAAGAAAAGTAAAAAGAAAAGAAGCACACAAAATACATTTTAAGGAGAAAAGAAGTGACACCAAAGCAACCCTTGAGTTTGGTATTTCTTATATGAACCACCAACTGGTGAATTTCATATTGTAGAATGTAATTTCAAGGGAAATTAACAAGTACTTCAATTTTAGTGAACTTAAATGTTCTATATATCATTAATAAAGTATAAAATAAGAACACCATGATTCCCCTCTACCTGTATCTAACAAAATTTCCTTCTCTCCTCTATAATGACAAAAACATCAGATAAATTCAGTCTCTGATAGAAAATTACTAATATACTGAATTCTTTATACTAATGTTATATTTAGCACTAATTTTAAATATATTAAATATGTAATGTATCACAAAGCGGATATTGAAGTACACTCATGAGATTAAGCAGGTCTGTTCTGAGAAAGAAATAAAAATATAAAAGATGAGGTATGTTTATCTGTGTGAAGGGAAGATAAAAAAATATTAATAGGGATACAATGGGCAAAGAGAAGAGAAACACATAAAAACAGTCTGTCCTTAGAGTTTTTTTATTATTCAAGGGTCATTTCACATATGAAGAAACCAACTAGTGTTAACAAGAAAGGATCACACTAATAAACATGGATTGGAAATATTCAAAAGGCCAAAGTAATTCCTAAATTATCCTAATAGCCTATAAATCATTTCTACTATTAAACACATTTTGTTCCTATTGTTGCTCTAGTCACACTACCTTTTTTCTTTTTTTTGAGAAAGGCTTGCTATGCTACCCAGCCGGGACTCAAGTGATTCTCCCACCCAGGCTCCCAAGCAGCTGGAACTATACGGGTACATCATTGCATGTGGCTATAGTCATATTATTAATGCTTTATTTATGATTTATCAACATCATTGTTGTACTTTGTTTTTTGTAATTTATTATATTTTTTATTTAGTGGAGGGGATACTAAATATCCCAGCATTGATGAGTATTTTATTTATATTTTACAGAAAAACGATAAAAACTTCACAATAAAGTAACAGGAAAAAAACAATAGTTAATACATTACATATTGTTATCTTTAAAGTAGTTGCATAGGGTAAAACATATGTGCATAAAAATGTCTCCAATCAATATTAGTAGAAAACTTCCTTTTAATGAATTAAGAGGCACTAACAGTATAACTGACTTGCATTTTTTCCCTTTTTCCTACTGTTCTTTCCCCTTTCACCCACCCTAGTTTCTTTTTCATTTTGAACAATTTCTTCCCGTTTCACAATATTTACTGTACATTTTACGTCTTATTTACTCTTTCAATTTCTCCCACAAGGGAGACAGTACAATGTTTACACATATGAGTCTGATTTATTTCACTTATGGGTATGGTCTCAAGTTGCATCAATTTAGCCATAAAAGTCTCCAGCTTATCCTTCTTTATGGCTGAATAGTACTCCATTGCATTAAAAAAACCACATATTGTCTTATCCATTCCTCCATTGTTGAGAATTTGAGTTATTTCCAAAATTTAGCTATTACAAATTGTGCTGCTATAAACATTAAGTTTATAGTATAATTTCAAGTCAAGGATTGTGATGCCTCCTGCATTGCCTTTGTTGTTCAGGATTGCCTTTGCTATTCTAGGTCTCCTGTGGTTTCAGACAAATTTTAGGGATGTTTTCTCTACTTCTGGGGGGTACACTAATGATATTTTGATATGGATTGCATTAAATATGTGTAAAAATTTTGGGAGAATGGCCATTTTCACTACATTGGTTCTCCCTATCCATCAGCAAGAAATATCTTTCCATTTTCCGATATCCTCTTTGATATCATTTTTAGTGTAATGTAAAAATTTTCAATATATAGAACTTTTACTTCCTGTGCTAGATTGATTCCTAAGTATTTCATTTTTTTTGGATGGTATTGTGAAGGGTGTGGTTTCCTTAATTTCTCTCTCAGTGAGTTTGTTGTTTGTGTACAGGAATGCTATTTATTTTTCCATGCTATCTTTGTATCCAGCTACACTACTGAATTTGGTTATTAAATCCACAAATCTTTTAGTGGATTTTTGGGGTATTCTATGTATACCGTCATGTCATCTTTAAATAATGATAATTTAACTTCCTCCTTTCCTATGTTTATTCCATTTATTTTGCTCTCTTTTCTAATTGCTCTGGTCAATGTTTTCAGAACTATATTGAATAGCAGTGGTGATAGTGGACATCTTTGTCTTGTTTCTGTCTTCAGAATGAAAGCTTTCCGTTTTTGTTCATTTAGTATGATGTTGGCTGTTAGTTTGTCATAGATGGATTTTATCAGATTGAGATAAAGAACATATATTCCGATTTTCTGTAGTTTTTATCATGAATGAGTGTTAGACTTTGTCAAATGCTTTTCCTGCACTATTGAGATGATCATGTGATTTTTGTCTTTGGCACTGCTGATATGCTGTATTAATTTATGGATTTAAAAATAGTAAGTGGTAAAACTCTACCTCTTAACTAATGTGCTCTACTGCCTTCAAAAATGTACACAAACTGTTTTGTGTATCAAAATGTATCCCACCAGAGACCACCAAATCATTAACTTACACTGCTTGATTCATTTCCTGCAGGAATAATGCTTGTCCTGCTGCACTTTTGCATGGCTTTCAAATTCTTATAAATGTGTCATGGATTATGAAGCTTGTAGCTCTATGTGAGTCTTTCAATAAATTCATGCCTGCACATGTTGACTTTAAGAAAACTGTACAAGCAAGTACACCCATTATTTCAACCCGCAGGCTGTACTCAATTAGCAGGCAAGGCTCAGGCCCATCTGCTCCAAGAAAGATGAACAGTTAGTTGCGCAAGAGTAAGGGAATGCTTATGTGTCTCATTGTGACAATCTATCTTTTAGTTTGTTTTAGTGCTTAGTCTACGTTTAGGTTGCTTTTTATATGATTTTCATATTTAAGGTAAGGACTCTGAATGGAATTAAATTTTGAAACCAAAAATTATTCCCAATTTCCTTCCAGGTTTCTCAATCAATTTGATTATAACATGTATATTCAGAGACTCCAATGCAAGCTGTTAATAAATATCTACCATTTAAAACTATTTATCTTTGGAAATCAAGATTTTCTAACTAGTTTATAACCTGAATGAAACACAGATATAAACAGCATGGGTCAATGCTAGGCTACAACTATCTTTTATGAAATTTTGGAATACATAAAAATGGCTGTTCCCTCTGCTAAACGAAAAATTTAGAGCAACTATTTTAAACTAGTTCTATTACTTGATACAAACATATCTTTGTCATCAGAGGATTGAGTGTGGATAGTCAGCACAAACTGGAACAAGGGAGAAAGAATTCAAGTACAGGCCCCTGTGAGACTCCCTGAAAAGAAAATTTGTAAACAAAGAGGAGGGCAATTGCTTTTATACATTTCCTAGTCCCTGTGCAAATGGTAATAATATATAATGAGTTGTTCAACCCTTAAACCTCAGTCCTACCTTTCTGCCACTGTGATACAAGATAAACTGCTGCTGACCAGATATTAACAGGAAGTCTTAGGCTTCTTCTCAGGAATGTGTAGAGCAACACAAAACTTTGCAAATAAATACTCAATAACACATGTGGGTAAAATGAACAGTGAATATCCCCTGTGTTGAAAAAGTTTCTCCATGAGTTCAAGGGAGAAATATAATTTTATACTTCAAGTAATTTGCTAGCTGTTTTGGCTAGTTAGTTTAGTGACAATATTTGCCTCAACAATCATTTGGATAATAAGTTTGTAATGTATCACAATACCTTTCTGAATGTATTTTAATTAATGGATCAGTATTTAGGGCTTTAATCCTCTATGATATTCTGAAACACAACAGCCATAATTAGATTCCCAATGTAATCATATCTTAAATAGTTGAATAATCATACATCTTTGCATCATTTTCCTGCAAATGCTAGTTTTACAACAATTACCATTCATTTTCTGTTTATTATCAGTTAGGCGTTTACATATATCATCCTTGGCAATCACAACATCATCAATATCTCCATTTTACAGATGGGAAAACTGAGAGTCTATAAAATAATCTGACCAAGAACACAAGGAAATTGTGTGGTAAATCCAGAATTTGATTCCCACTCTGGCCTACAATGTCTGTGCTTTTCCTAGCATACCACAGCACCTCTCAATAAAGTATAATATACATGTAAAATGCCTAGCACATTGTACGAGCTCAACAAAAGTTAGTTTTTTTGTCTCCTAAAGCTATCAGATAACTGTTCTTAACAGAAGTGTAAAGAAAATGTATAAGTAGGAACTCTAATTAAAGTATACTCTTCAATTATGAATTATTCATGCATATGAATTATTCATGCAAATGAATCTCAGTGGGAGGAGACCAGGTAACACCCTTGCATTTAGACTATCAACTGAAGTGTAAAGGCTTTAAAATTTACTTAGCTTTATTATTCATCTTTACTAGCTATTAAAAAGTAATTCCATTCTAATCAGTGAATTATCAACTAAGAGAGACACAGTTTCTGCTTTCATTAATATACCAAATTCAAGAATTACAGGATTTCAGAGTTGGAGGGAATCTTAAGAGTTCATCTAGTTCCCTTTTATCTCTGCATGTTCTGCAGACTTGCTCACCACCGTCTCCAACTCTACATTATCATTTGACATATGAATAACTTCTACAAGGTCATAAAGCTGATATAGCTGAAGAAGGGGCTAAAGGAACTCAAGACTCCTGAGTTACAGTTCAGTGGTCTTTCCATTATGCCACCCAGTCACTCAATGCAAGTGTTCTCTAGGCAGAGCCAGTCATAGTGTTATAAGAAAAAACAAAACCTTTAATTGTTAAGTAAGCAGATTCTTCTCCCCAGAGACTCCTGGAAAGCTAATCCATATCAGTTAATCTTAGCAAGAGGGAATAATGTGTTATACTGTCCTCAACTCTTTAAGGCTTTATTTCATTTTATCCACAAGGCAAATCCGTGAATAAGTTATTTCTTTTTCTTTCTTATTATTTATTCCTTTTATTTTTTTGGTAGTACTGAGGATCGAACTCATGACCTCGCTCTTGCCAGGCAGGTGCTTTATGTCATGAGCTAAATCTCTTGCCCTCTTATTATTTATTCCTATTTGGCTGATGAGGGTATCCAGAGTCAAACATTTCAAATAAGTTTCCCAAGGTCACAGGACTAGAAAGCAACGGAGCAGAAATTGGAATCAAGGTCTGATTTGAGGACTAATTTAACAACCACAATAGATATTGCTCTTACATGGTTCTTTTTCTCTCCTGATTTTTTTCCTTCACCCTTCGAGGCCTAGAACCACTGTATACATATGGTATGGATACCTTACCCACAAACAGGGATATTTCTGGAAGGATCACTAAAGGGAGAGGAATAGAAACCCATTCCACCTCTACAAATTTAAGAAGTATCTGGACTACTTTTAAAAAGTCTAGGCCTTTGCTGTCCTCATGCATAACAGATCTCTTTTCAGTAACCCTAATCACCTGCTTGGGAACTCAATAACCTAAATCAGGAATTTCAAAGGCAACATACCAACAATCACTCGGGACAAGAGACTATTGGACACAGAAGATCCCAAAAACCAAGCAAATTTCCCACCAAAACTGCAATGAGGTTAACAGGGCACAGTAATACAATCTTTTATCTGATAGCTAGGAAACATGGAGGAAAAAAAACAGGGAGAGAAAAGACAATCTGGTGTTATACAGCAAGGAGTAAGGAAGGGGGTTTCTAGGCCATGTCCCCCCACCCCCTCGCTGTTTAAAAGCATATGCGCACTACTCAATTCGAGGCAAGGTACCCTTGCAAAACACAAGGAAAAGGAGACGCAGAGCCCAAACAGTTTTACCCAGTTTGCCTTACTCGTTTTTTAGGAGAGAGGCAAATTTTGAAGGATTTTCTTTTCTGACCAATCCCCATTCCTGGTGAATCTCAGGGAAGACACTGGCCCACACGGTGGGAAGAGAAAGGGCACCCATTTTCCTTTAGGCAAGAGGAGATAAGGAGAGGAAGGCAGTCAGGAAAACGGGAGAAACTGGTCAGAGCAGAGGTTTTAAGGGGTTCAATTTAGTAGCTGCACTCACCAGGGTGAGACATGGGGATGACTTCATTGCGGGTCCCTGGGAAGTTAAAGATGACGGCTCCAGACGCCCCTCTCTCATACGCCAGATGGATTTTGTCTGCGAAGGTGCAGCCCCCGCCGCGTTGGATAAGAGCCAGCCAAGACACTTGCACAGTGCTTCCCCAAACCGTGGGCACTGTAAAATTCGTGTGTGGGTTACAGGCGTTTAGTGCTCCGGGCCCGTCGGGCGGCACCAGGACCCCAGAGACAGGCTCCAGTGGAGAATCCTGGCCATACACGCCCTCTTCGCTCAGCTCCCACACGGTGCGGTTCACTCCGGTGTGCGGAACTCGCCAGGACACGTTGAGGTACGCGGTCCACACAGCTTCTGCCCCCCGGGAGCCCGGGGCGTGAGGACTCAGAGCTAGTAGAAGGCACCACGCCAGCAATCGGGAAGAGCCGCAGTCACCGAAGCAGGAGACCCTGGTCCCGGGCGGCGGCCCCATGGCGCGCACGCTCACCGTTTCCCTTGGGCCAGTGGCACTGGCGCCCTCTTGGTCCTTGGCAGGACCCCCGGCCTTGACCAGGTGTGTTCCAGGTGGGGAGCAGACGGACAGAGACTGGCGCACAGCTAGCTAGGTCGCAGTCGCGAGGCACGTAGCGTCAGTAGAGAGGTTGCAGCAGACGCAGTTCCTGTAAGCTCCAGTCCCCTCTGCTACAGCTGCGGCGCCTCGGCGGGCTCAGAAGCTTTAGCTTGAAGCTCCTCCCAGACGACCTGGGGTAGAGGTGGCTGAGGGGGAGGAAAGGACACTGCGGGATCCGCCTCTTAAAAGGGTAACAGGATGGGAAAGCATTACAGTGGGCGCTGAGGTTGTGTGGCCAGGTGTGTCACGTTGTTTTATGAGCATGCACAGGCGATGAAATACACAATCCGTCAACATACATGGGTTGTGGTAGGACTGGAGTCTGTTCTGAATTGCACGAATACATGTCTCCTAACATTTCCCTAAAGGGCGTTTGGAGTTTAAGGTGCCGGAATGTTAAAATTTTTCTAAATAGCGGCAGATCTGAAGGTTCAAGAGAATTTGGGTAGGTGGATAATGTTGGGGGTTGGGTGTTTACTGATTCTCCAGACCAAGGGCAAGGAAAAGCAAGTTATCCGTCACTTTTTTCTCCACACCCCCATACTTTCTACTTTCCTGTTCCTAACAAGAACCATACACACCAATTTCTTCCTACCCCCCCCCGTCTAAATATATGGCATCAAATTCCTCTTCTAAAAGTAGTCTTTGTCCTTTAAAAAGAATTATCATTTTCACATCTCTTCAAAGTAAGTCCTTTCTTTCTTTACACCTTCCACAAAAGCCTATTTACCTGAACACATATTCCTGCACCATTCATGACACTAACTACATCAGTTTCCATTTCCACTAACTGAAAGGAGCCAAACCCACCTAGGCAATTCACGCATGTCACTATTGCATTATAATTTATACTTATTTATGTGCACAATTTCTTTTTACTCTGTCATTTATCTTTACTGAAGCTCAATACATGTATATTGAAGTAAACTGAATTAATGCACTTGGTGTGTGGCAGTTATAAATAACTTCGGTCCTTGGGAAACTTACTTCCTGTGCCTCAACTGCTTCTTCATTTTAAAATGCGAATTGTAATAGTCCCTACTTCATAGAGTTCAGATGGTTAAATTACTTCATACATGTAAATCACTTAGAACAGTGCTTAGTAGAGTGTAAAGTCAGGTGTTAAACACTATTATTTTTATTATTATTAAACAGGTTCAGGGTCACAATACTTCTAGAATAATCTTGAAGTTGTTACTTTGAGGCACTCAGTGCAGAAAATGATGTTTAAAATGTTCAGTTTTAGCTACTTTTTCAGTTCAAAAAATATTTACTTTATTCAGTCCAACACTTGTTAAATTCCCAGGTACTTCCCTTAATCTCTGGCCTGGCATTTATTTAATAAATATTAACAAGATTTACCAAACGGTACCTAGAATATAAATAAATGGACAGTCTTGTAAAACATGATCCCTAGGTTTTGAAAGGGGCTTTAGAAATCAGGGTGGGGAGATGGGTGTATGTGTTCAATAGAACAGTACCTCTAAATATTGATGATGTTAATCTGTGAGATTAAAATTACCAAGAAGAAAAGAAATGAGTAGGATTACCCATCTCTAAGAAATGGTAAAATTCAAGAAATTGTCACAATTTGTTTATGAAGAACACTCTCAAAATTCAATCTAGCAATATTTCTTGAATAGCAGTCAACTTTATTGTACCTTGAAGAAACAATGTGTTCAAATGAAAGGAGATATTTTATGAGATATATCTTCATAAAGATATATTTACTAATGCATAACTATTCATCATTTTCTTGTGCAATCATTTGTTATATACCTACTATATGCCAGAACTGAATATAGGGGTAAGACATCAAATAAGGCATCAAGTGTCCTTTCAAAGAGCTCATAAATTAGCTTTAATGAAAAACAGAAGTAATTAAGAGGCTGAGGCAAAAGGATCACAGTGAGTTCCAGGCCAGCCTGGACCACATAGTGAGTTCAAGACCCTGTGTCCCTGTCCTTAAACACACACACACACACACACACACACACACACATGCACAGACAAGTAAAATGGTAAGTGCAGTGACAGAAATGAATGTATACAGTATGAGTGCTAAGATAGAGAGGTGTGGTATACACATGGCAGTAGCAGATAATGGAGAAAAGGCACATAACCCAGAACAGGAGATAAGGGAATGTAGCCGAGAGGAGGTTATATCGGGGCTAAATTTGAGATGATTAACCTTTCTAGTCAGAGAACAACACAAGAAAAGTCATTGAAATGTAAAATTGAAAATATTGGTAACTACAAGATACCACTGGCTTTGAAGTTATAAAGTGGTTAGAATCTAGAATACAAAGGGGGAAATGGTAAGAAATAAAGTTGGAAAAGCACACAAGGATCAGTTTTTGAAAGTCCACTAGGTAAATCTAGGGAGTTTGAACTGTATCCAAAATAAAAGAATAATATAACCATGTCTTAAGTAGAGAGTAATATCATATCTCAAATTTGGAGATGACTGTGGCTTCTCTGTGGATAACAGATTGGAGAGGACAAGAGTAGAAGCTGAGAGCTAGATAGTGCTCCAGACGGGAGGTGAAGGTGGACCGGACTAGATAGATAATGGAGAATAAGAGAAGAAGACAGAGTGGAGGTACTTTGGAGGTAGG